>LAVV01012051.1:26232-59231 GCA_001263375.1 Puccinia sorghi
CGTGACCCACTAGCACACTTGCCTCTCCTACCTCCATCAGATCCAAACAAATTGTGGTGCAATCATTCACCGACCAAGCAAGACCCTTTCATGCATTGAAAACAATACCAACCCTTGGCCCATGGGATCTCTTCTTGAGATCCCCTTCACAGACGGCATACATCATCATGTCTGCTACCTTTGTCCAGGTTGTGTTCTACTGACCCTCACAGATTAGTCTTCACCATATTTAAACACTCTGTCTCGTTCACCCAAGTCCCCTCCCCGCCAACACATTCTTGTTTTATCATGCCATCCTCGCCAAGATCTTACTTCCCAAACGGCAAGCCTCCAAAAAGCGCTCGCACACTTCAAAAGCTCTTTTCCACGGTACTCCCCAATTCCAATGCACCTATTTGTCGTTGTATTGCCTCCTTCACCCGCACTCTCTTGGAGCTAAATCTCAAGACCCCCTCGGACAAATGGATGCAACCTCCCTCCCCAAGCGACCTACTCACTGCCTCCAATCTTCCTGCTTCCATCTTGCTACACCCCATCGACAATATTCCCCCATCGGCAACAAGCAAAGTCACTGAGAAAATCCCCTCAATCTACCATACACTTTTTATTCACGACCTCAATCTCTCAAAATTTCCGGGTTCAACTTTTGCCTGGGATGAACCCTGGGAAGGCAACTGGAACACGTTGCTATCCAAATTCATCCTCAAACACTGGACCCACGCCAATCAAGCTGGTGCCTTCAAAGCATTCCACATTGATCCAACTCATTCCTCCAATAACTTGTTACAAACCGGGATTCTTCATCGTTGGTTCATTGGGAGAAAGACCAGTCTACGATTGGGTCAACATTTGTCACAACACATAGCCAACAAGAAGAAATCCCAAAAGAAAACCAAATTACGATCACAAGTTAGTTTGGAATTCACAACATTATGTATTCCTCTTCTGCTGCTTACTTTCAACTATTCCTCTTCCCCCAGCTCCAGAAACACCGGCAAGATATTTTGTCAACCCTACCAATCTCCCCCGATGAAATGGAAATCTTTGACCTCATCAAGTGCTCTTCAGATACCGAGGTCATTTCCAAGAAGGTTCTCTTCAGAATTCCCTTGAGTTGGCGTTCCACAGAATTCAACAAGCTTGCCGGCTATCTTGATAAAATTCACATCAACAAAATGATCACAATGCAAGGGCCACTTCACGTGCAAACCTTTACTCTGGAAGAAATACGAAAGCCTTCTCCAACACAGGTAGCCAGAACACCTCTTCCCGACGTTCCATTAAATCTCCCAATAAACTGTTATTGTTCCAAGTATCTCGCCACTCTTTCCGAACAAGAAAAACAACTACTTTCCATCAAGCCAGACATCAATCTCTCCAAATTGTTGTCTATGACCAAAAATTTAGTAAGTCGTCCTACTCCATCACATTCTATCTCCTCAGATTACTCATCAACAACTGTGCACATTCATAATCCTCATTCCCATGCAATGGTACACTCAGTCTGAAAAGAACAACACCGTTTGAGGAATCAGTTTTGGCCTCATTTTTCAGTTTTGATTAACGTTGCAACAAAGCCTATACTCACATGGCCAATTCTCCCTTCCTTCTCTGAACCTGATGTATATTCATCTCAAGTGATCCTTCTACATAGTATCGATATACATGAATCTCATGCACTTGTCCAAGCCGGTAAAGGCGATCCACAGCCTGTGCCTCCATTCCTGGATTCCATTCCGGCTCCTGTTTATCATGTAAACCTCCATATAAGTCTCATCACTTTTGAATGTTAGAATCAACAATAAAATCAACACACCATCAGATAGACATTTTGAGCACATCTCAAATCAATTCCTACCCCGGCAGCTTGTATTGACCCAATAAGCACATTGCACTCTGGGTCTGACCGAAATTGTCCAAGGTTTTCATCCCTCTTGGATGCTGACAGAGTTCCCACAAGCATTTTTGAATTAATGTTGTTGTGTCTGAGTGCCGTCGCAATTCTGTGTCAACACAATCCATTCATCAGTTTCGTCATGAAATTTAGCCCTCAGTGCAAGTGATGAATAAACTCACATCTCCAAAAACTTTACAAAGGTGGAAAAAATTACCGCTTTTGGTCGGGGAATGCCACGATCACCATTCAAGAAATTCCTCACATGCTCCACCAAGTGTACCACCTTTGCTGAGTCTCGACATCGCCACTGATTTCGATTTCCAACCACTTGACGTGCAAACATGGGATGGTTGCAGTATTGTCGAATCATCGTTAGTTGCTTGAAGAATTCTCCCAGATCCCATGGTTCACCAGAAGTTTGCAGTCGTCCAAACGAGTGAATGAATTCTTCGTGAAGATCTCTAGAAATTCCTTCCCAAGGCTCACCCATCCTCACCAAAACAGCCGTCTCAACCTTTTTGGGAAGATTCAATAACACTTCCTTCGTCCTCCTCAAGCATACCTTCTCCATCAAGTGGTTCAAGGTTTGGATTGCATGACGGTCGCCAATGCTCATCCCAGGGATCAGGTGCTGTCGCCAGATCCAATCTTGGTTCCAGGGCCAGATCTTGAATAAGCTTATTAAGCTTTGAACGTCCTTTAGGCGGTTTTGGAAGGGCGTCCCAGTGAGGCACAGCATATGGTTGGCTTCGAGTTTTTGGATGTTGGCCGTCTTGTTGGCATTTGGATTCCGTATTATACTTTGTAGAACAAATAAGATCAGCCCTTGCTTGCAAAACAGTAGTGGATTAGTTTTCTGTTTTACTTACTGTGCTTCATCCAACACAATACGGTACCACCGTATGTTCAGAGACTCAATGGTGATTTGGTTGCTATGGAGAGGGTTGCCACTGGCGCCAATCATTTCGTATGTTGTCAGAACTACAAGTGACGAATAAAACTGCTCTCTAGTAATGTGGCGTCGATCTCTCCCATGGAAGATGATGTATGGGATTGACTGAGGCATAAAGTGCATGTTGATTTCGTTCTCCCAGTTCGATAACGTTGCCAGTGGGCAAATGACTAGAGTTGCCCCACATGGAGTCGGAAGGTTGGATAAATCACCTTGTTGGAATTCCATCGCTGAGTGTCGGGTGGTCAGAATAAGCATCAAGGTCGTTAATGTTTTCCCCAATCCCATGTCATCTGCGAGGATTGAGCCAAGACAGGGAGCCACATCAACCTCGGGTGGCTGTAGGTTTAAGGGGTCGCATGTTTCCCGNTGTGTAGCGCAGCGTAGCGTAGCTCAATTGAGAGCTACGCTACGCTGCCTGTTAGCTGGGAAAAAGCTACGCTACAGATTGTTCAAATTTCTGTTAGCCTGAGAAAAGCTACGCTAACTGTTAGTGTAGCTGGAGAAAAATTCAACTAACGCTACAGAAAAATCTGAAAGAAAATATTCCGCTACGCTAACTGTTAGTGTAGTGGAAGGAAATTACAACTAACGCTACACAAAGTTGGAAGAAAAAAACAAGCGCTACGCTAACAGTTATTGGCCTTGTAGCGTAGTGTAGCGTAGTGGCCCACTGTTGACTGCACGCCGCCTTGCTTAAGAAAGTAGCCAGATACCTCATTCGTTGTCCAGCGTTAATAAATCAGATGCTCAGCAAAAAAGAACGATGGGGGCGCTCAATTGATCTACCTTGCTGGTAAAAGGAACAACATTGCTACTTCTATGACGGCCAAGCTTGTAGGCCTACAAGAGGCAAAAATCAACAATAAATTGGAGACCTTCGACCTTTTCAACTGGTGGAGAGTCAACGAGCTGCGATTTCCCATCCTGGCGACCCTTACCAAGCGGATCCTGGCCGCTCCGGTGACATCAATCGCATCGGAATCGGCATTCTCAATGGGTGGAAGAGAACCCAGAGACTTCAGGAGCCGTCTCAAATCTGGGACGCTGGAGGCCCTCATCTTTGGTCAAGACTGGATCTACAGCAATGTGGGCCTCTATGATTACGATGCTGAAGAGGACAGTTCAGCATCGGATTTTTTTTTTCTTATTTCCTCTTTCTTGTTCTTAACAGGTCTCTGGCCTAGTGATTTTGTAGATAAACCCGAAAAACAAAAAACATTTTTTGTTATCTTTCTCACTGGTAGGCCCTAGAACCCGATCCAACAGTGTTCGGGTTTGGACAATTTTCAATAATAATTGACCCGACCCGCCGCGCCGCGACTCCACTAAAGGGTCGTCGGGTTTGGGCAAGGATTTCTGACCCGGCGTATCCTGAAGCAGGACCGGCCGAGTCGGGGAAGCAGGCGGGGCACCCGGTGACTCCCCGTTAAGCGTCACCAGGATGAGTGTGCTTTTCACAGCAAATAATCCCACAGAAGCAAACCACACAGACCATGTCAGAGAAGACTCGGACTGCCATCCTGGCTGCCGCCCAGCGCCTGGACTTCTCCCTCTCAACCTCAAAGACAATCGCCAAGCTCAAAGTCCATCGCTGGAGCCTCAAGGGAGATGCCCAATATCTTATCATGATCACCGTCGCCGGACTCAGCCTCTGGTTTTGTGGTCTTCACTGGTGTGAGTCTCGCATCTCAATAGACAAGAAAGCCCCACGAAGGAGAAAACTAGGACGGCTGACGGTTTTCTTTTTCTTTTGCGGGTGGGCTTTTACCTCTGGAACAGTGATCAAGATCTCGCTGATCGTTCTCTACACAACCGCGCTACTGGTTCCCTTGACCTCACAGTTCTTCCTACCCGCCTCACCGATTTTTACATGGGTGATACTATTTTTCTCGAACCGATACATCCCGATGACCTTCCGCTCGAGGATCCATATCTGGGTCTCGATCCTACCCACACTGGAGTCGGTCCTCTATGGGGCCAACATCTCGGACATCCTTACACGCTATACCAATCCTCTCCTCGACATCCTCGCTTGGCTTCCCTACGGCGTCCTCCACTTTGTCCTTCCCTTCGTCGTCGCCATCTTCCTCTTTGTCTTCGGCGGCCCCGGCGCCCTCAAGTTCTATGCTAAAGCCCTGGGCTATATGAACCTCTCCGGCGTCGTCATCCAGATCTTCTTGCCTTGTGCCCCTCCCTGTAAATCTCCACCCTTCCTCGCTTCCACCTCTGACATGATCTCTCCGTGTCTTGCTTCACCTATATCACCAAACTGATCCGGGTCTTTTTCCTTTTTTTTTCAAAAAAACAAAAAAAGGGTATGAGCTCAGTCATGGGATCACGCCGGCGAACTACGACATGCGGGGAGAGGCTGGCGGCCTAGCCCGGATTGATGCCATATTTAACTCCCAAGGATACACGACCACCTTTCAACATTCTCCCATCGTCTTCGGAGCCTTCCCTAGCTTACATGCTGGCTTTGCTACCCTCGAGGCTTTGTTTCTTTCTCACTATTTCCCCAGGTGGAGAGTGTTCTATTGGACTTATGCTTTCATGCTCTATTGGAGTACCATGTATCTCACGTATGTTTTTCCGCAGAACTGGGACGTGCTTACCGTTTTGGGGCGGGAGGTAGAATACTGATTCTGATCTTTTTTTTTTCTTGGACTCTCCAGGCATCATTACTTGGTAGATCTAGTGGCAGGGGGAGCACTGGCGCTAGCCTCCTTCTACTTATTCCTGACGGATGATCAGCGGCATTTGCCGATGCTAAATGCGTCAATAGCGGGCGAAGAAGACTCGATTGCGAAAGGGTACCATTCGGGGATTCGAGGGATGCTGGGGCACCGGGGCGCCAACGGGACCTGGTGTCGGATCAGACATAACAACGATCAAGATAACCTGCCCGCCGAGGATGTCGAGTTCGACCATCTCTTCTTCGAGGATCAGCTCGGCGCTTCTAGGGACGAGGAAGAACGGCTTGGTGATCGCCCCCCTGGAACCTGGAAGTCCTCCAATAATACTCTCAAATAAATGCCCCTCTTCCTTCACCTGCTCCTTCTTCATTCTTCTCTTCCTGATCTCTATCTCGAAAGCATATCCTGATTCGTTACGTCCAACCCCTTTTTTTTCTGCCTTTACAATCCCCCCCCCCCCCTCCACCACTAAAGACGTTTTTCAGTAAGTCCAAAAGTCATACTATAGCCTGATTTCCTCTCATGATCCATGACACTATTAGCTGCATCTGTCTTTCGATATACGCATATATACATACATCAATACAAATTTAATTAAATTCTTGCACAGCATCGATCAGGGTTTATTTTTTCTTTTTCTTATCTCTACTTATCATCCTGGCTTGAGTCTTTGTGTGTGGAGGAAGAGTCGAATTGTACTGTGTTTTTATCTTTTGGTCCAAAGAGATTCTTGACAGAAAAAATGACTATCACCAGGAGTCATTTGCTACACAACTTGGAGTCCTTTCAAGAGGTTGTTGATGTGTTGGAGAATTCCACAGGACCGTGCCGGATGGACTGGGGTCGTGTGAGTGGACAAGAATGGCCAGCCGTTCCACATGTTTCTCCCAATGTAAGACTTTGCACAGCCATTCTGAATGCCCGGGGGATATCCCGTTTTCCTCGGTTGGGTCAGGATGCCTCGGATTGTCAACAACCACTTCAAATTGCGCTTTGTGTTGATGAGTTTTCCGTGAAGGTATTCACTAAGAGATTTTCTCAACAGAATCAGATGAGCAGCTGGTTTGGGTGGATGAGAAGTATTTACATGGCAAGGGAGGAGGTTTCAGACGGAAAACTCTGGCGATGGTGGCTGTGCGACGGCTATGTGAACTCCAAGAAAAGAAAAAAAGGAGAATGTGTTATATTGCAGCAGTTCAATAGTCACAGAGACTGTGGTTGGATGAGTGATTGCAAAAACAAGCACCTTTTGTTTAGTGTAATTCTGCATTTCACACTGTACACTATGAAAAACAAGTGTAACAAACAAGGGAAACAACTGGGTGTTGAAAGCTAAGAATACGTGAAAACAAGGCAATCTAAAAAGAACAAAAAAAAAAAGAAGGGAAACAAAATTAAGGGGAACAAAATTAAGGGAAACAAAGTTAAGGGAAACAAAACTAAGGGAAACAGAAGAAGGAAGAAATGAGAGAAAAGAAAGGAAATGGAGAAAAAGCATGGAGGAGGGTCAAAAGGTTCAGGGTGAGGTGGCACTAGGTAACACGCGCCTTGGCCAACATAAAAACAAGGTGATAGGAAGTGAAGATGGGGCACCCCAATGATTTCATGGAATGAATCCACAGTTATCCCAGCTGATTCACATATCTTCAGCAGAAAGAGGCGCTAGATAGCAGGATGAAAAACAGGGAAGTGATTCCAGACATGATTTTTTCTTTGCAATGCATGTTAACTAGGGTTGGTTTTCCACTGGGTGACACCCTACCCTCATAAATATTTGTAATCCTTTCAGTATGTTCTTGAGCTTTCCAAAAGTACTCAAAGGAAAGAGAGTTAGTGTGGTGTCTGCAGCTCATTAGCCCAGTTCACGTAACTGCTTACTCACAGTTAAATTTATTGTGGCAAACAAGCTTTGAACCAATGCTAAAATAAAGTTTGGCATTAAAACATCATGGGAAAGTAAAAGACCTAAGAGTTGTTATTGATTGAAGACAAAGACCAGAACTAGAAACAATAATGTCAGACCAGATAAACAGAAGAATAAGAAACAATGAGTATGAGAAACAGACCCTGAGAAAGTTTTGATATCTTTAATAAATGACAACTGAGAGAGGAGACGGCGACGTTGACGAGAACAAACTAAGGAAGTGTTTTTATTTTTAGTGGTCAGTCGAAAGAGAAAGAGATTATGAGAAAAGACAGAAAAGACAGAAAAGAACAAACCCTATTCAAATAGGTAAAAGATAACAATAGGAACGCGGACAGAATTGAGAGAAACAGGATGACAGGACTGAAGGAGGAATGAAGATTAGTTTTTGAGGTTTTTTAATGTTTTCGGGTTTCATTTCTCACCGAGTTGGAGGCCACAAAGGCTGTCCGAGTTAAGGCTCTCCGAGAGGCGTTGGGCGAGTTTTGATCCTGAGACGACGATGAACGTGGATGAAACTTGACGTTGAGGGATTCAGAGACGCGCGGGTGAGAGACTTTGAAGGAGACGGTTAGGGTTTCCTTGACGTGACAGCCGCTAAGAAAAACGTGGGTGCGCAGCCGCAAACAGGCAGAGCACGTGGAGCCGCGGAGAGCGCGCTCTGACTCGAAAATTCAACACCCCCCTCAACTCGGAGAGTAATGAATTAGAAAACATTTTTCTCGCAATCTGTGGAGGGATTGTGAGTTGCTAGATTTGGTCAAGGTATCCGCTATCATTTCTTCAGACGGAATCAGGGTAACTACGATCTCATTTTTGTTCTTCAGATCTCGTAGCCACTTCATCTTGATGTCTAGGTGTTTTGTTTTCGAGTTTGACCCAAAGTTCTTGATTTTTTCAACTAATCCTTGATTGTCGACATGAAAAGTTGTTGGTTTGAGTGAGTCGTTCCATAGTTCTTCTACTAGAAACTTTATCCACTGATTTTCTTGAACTCCGTCGGCTAGAGCGTTGAGTTCGGCCTCTGTTGAAGAGAGAGCTATATTTCGCTGTCTCTTGCTGTTCCATGCAATTGGACAATGCTTCCAGAAGCATATCGAACCGCTTCGAGAGATGCGAGTTTCGATGTCGTCAGCCCAAGTAGCATCAGTGTAATGCTGTATTGATTTAGATTCATCATTGATCGGTCTTAGCTTCAGTTGTAGCTCTCTAGTCCCTTTGATGTATTTCCAGCAGTGAAGTACTTCTTTCCAGTGGTTGATTCCTGGGTCATTATTGAAACTAGATAGAATCGATACTGCAGGTGCTAGGTCTGGTCGCGTCCTGCATGAGAGATAGTTGAGGAGACCGGTGTATGTCCGATAATTGATGCCAAGTTTTGAGAAATCATCCTTTTCTGCTTGGGTTGCTGGTTTCAGTTGTACTGCGACAGACAGAGGCGTATTGACAGTCTTGCAGTCAGTTAAACCGAGTAGTTTTAAACCCTTTTCGATGAGCTTTTCTTGAGACAGTGAGATACAATCGTCAGAAATGGTCACGTCCATTCCCAGAAGTGTGTCAGGATTATGTGCAGTGGAATTTGGGAACCGATGAAGAAACAGTTCTTCAAATACGTCGACATTTCCTACTACGACTAGATCGTCCACATGAAAAAATATGAAGGAATTCTTGTCTTGATGTATGTACAGACAGGGATCAGATGTCGATTGGCGGTAGTTGATTTCTTCGAACCATGACGTGAGTGTCTCATACCAGTTGGCCGGTGCCTGCTTCAGTCCGTATAGAGACTTCTTCAGGCGTAGGAATGGAGCTTTCCTACTCGAACCTTCTGGTGTTTTAATGTATAGTTCTTCCTTGAGTGGAGCATATAAGAATGCGCTTTTGACATCAAATTGGCGAATAGGTAGCTTTTTGTCGATAGCAAACATGAGTATAGTCAGAAGAGTAGTGAATTTACCCGTAGGAGCAAATGTATCTCCGTAGTCTTCCCCTTCAACTTGCGAGAACCCTTGAATACACAACCTCGCTTTCTTCCGTTCAGCTGCCGACAGGGTAGATGGTTTGGTTTTGAATACCCAGAGAGTTCGGAGGAAGGATTCTGGGGTCTCAAATTTATCTTCCCAGACCTCGTGATGTTCTATGTTCGAGAGTTCTTCATTGGCAGCATTTCGCCAGAGGACGCTGTCGGCTGATTTCATGGCGTTCTTGAACGAGTTCGGGTCTGAGGTCAGGTACGAGTATTTCGAAGGTTTGATGAGAGTTGTCCGCTCCCGCAAAACTCTGACATTGTTTTGGTTAGGACTTGGACCCATATCTTCAGAAACTTCTTCCACTTCGTCTTCATCTCCTCGTAAGTCAAGATTGCTTTCTTCTTCTGATGGAGTCCCGTTCTCTGATTCTTTTTCAACAGAAATGTCCCAGTCACTAGTTTTTGATTCAGGACGGGAGTATTCCAGAAATTTCACGTTCTTAGTTTCAACAATTTTTCCATCATCCGAGAGAATTCGATAAGACCGCAATTCGTCGGTATAGCCAATTAGTCTTCCTAGTTTTCCTTTTGGCTTAAGTTTAGAGAAGGGTTGTTCAGGTTGAATCAAGAAGGACACGCGATTTCCTAGTGGATAGAAGTAGCTGAGAGGAAGACTACGATCTTTGAACAGCTCAAATGGAGATTTTTTTGAACGGTGAGTAGGGATTTGATTGAGAGTCAAGGAGCTGACTTTCGCGATTTCATTCCAGTATTTCCTCTCTATTCCGGAGTCCTCGAGAATCGTTCTCATAGATTCGATGATGGTTCTATTGAATCGTTCAGCTAGTCCATTCTGTTGTGGGATATAAGCATCTGAGGTACGTTGTTTAATGAGATGAGAGATGCAGTATTCCTTGAGGCTCGAATTTAGAAACTCAGAACCTCTGTCGGAGTGAATAGTTGATGGATAATACCCAAGGCGTTTTGCTTCAATATCCACTAAGAATGGAATAGTTTCTGCGACATCACTCTTGAGTTTGATTGGTATCGCTGCACAAAATCTAGTGCAACTGTCTACAATTGTAAGAATGAAGCGATGACCTTGATGAGAAGCTGGCCATATGGGACCCATGAGATCGAGATGAATCTCTTCAAATGGTCTTGACGCAGGTCTGTGAACTGATTTGAATGAAGCTTTCGTGATTTTTGAGACTGCACAGGATTCGCAGTCGTTGGTAATTTTTAAGGGTATGCCTAGCTTCTTTCTTAATCTGTGATAACTGACGTGTCCCAGCGACTTGTGCAAGAACTCTGAGGAAGATAGGTGACTCGAATGTTCCAGACTCTCAAACTCTAGACTGGGTAAATTTCCAACGTAAATCCCCGACATTTTGATTTCATCATTCTTCAGGATGTTGAACGTGTTTTTTTTAAATTGAACAATATAGTCGTCTAGTATGAGGCATCGAACAGATAGCAAATTTACAGCAAGATCGGGAATGTAGAGAACATTATTGAGAAGGATTTCTCCATGTTTGTTCTTGAGCCTAACTGTTCCTATTCCCTTGATCGCAAGTTGATTTTTCACGGAGCTTGTCTGAACGCATCCTAGTTCTTTGACTTCTAGGGTGAAAAACAGATGAGGATTTGAAATCATATGAGCTGAGGATCCCGAATCCAGAATGAAGGTGTCTGGTGATTTGGATAGTGATGTGTGAAAGCTACTGACGGAGGATTCCGGTTTAGCTGAGCCTCTTCTTTGAAACTCTGCCGGTCGTAAATGCGGATGAAGCATCCAGCAATTCGCCTCTGTGTGACCTGTCGCCTTTGGATTATGAGCTGTGCGACGACACTTCTTGTCTTCCTCCGTAAACAACGAGATCGGGTTAGATTTAGAACCACTAGTTCGAACCTCAATGTTGTGTTCATGGACTCTGAGATGTTCGAACACCATGTCAATCGTTGGTTCTTTGTCGGAGTGGGTGATCTGATTTACAATGTCATTCATGTCGCTAGGAAATTTGTGGATGACCATGTGGCCAATAGCGTCGTCAGAGAAGTTCCATCCAACTTCTATTAACTGAGATTGAAAGTTTTTCATCGTCGTGATGAACCCGGGAATGTCATTTGGTGTATACGGTGCCCGCAGAAAAGATTGGAAGACACGAGCTTTATTTGATGCTTGATTAGATGCGAAAAACTTGACAATAGCCTTCCAGATCAGTCTAGCATTATCCTCATTAGAGCTGTCGACCACGTTCGCCTGAACGGTTGATTCCAACTTGGCGACTATTATGGCCTTGAGAAAATCATTTTCCTCTTCGGATAGCGTTCCCTTATCCGCAGTGAGAGACACCTTAAGTTTTACAACATCGAGAAAGTTGTACACCCGTCGTCTCCAGTGAGTGTAATTGTCCATCGTTAGCAGAGGAATTCCTTCTATGACGGTTTTTAAAACGGACGATTGGATTTTATCCATTGCTGCAGTTGTCGAAGCAGGTACCTGGTCTTTGATGTTTGATCGGATGACTTCCTTGTCTTCGGACATAAATTAGTCGGCGGAGCGTCCTTCGACTGTTAATCGTAAAAGACCTAAGAGTTGTTATTGATTGAAGACAAAGACCAGAACTAGAAACAATAATGTCAGACCAGATAAACAGAAGAATAAGAAACAATGAGTATGAGAAACAGACCCTGAGAAAGTTTTGATATCTTTAATAAATGACAACTGAGAGAGGAGACGGCGACGTTGACGAGAACAAACTAAGGAAGTGTTTTTATTTTTAGTGGTCAGTCGAAAGAGAAAGAGATTATGAGAAAAGACAGAAAAGACAGAAAAGAACAAACCCTATTCAAATAGGTAAAAGATAACAATAGGAACGCGGACAGAATTGAGAGAAACAGGATGACAGGACTGAAGGAGGAATGAAGATTAGTTTTTGAGGTTTTTTAATGTTTTCGGGTTTCATTTCTCACCGAGTTGGAGGCCACAAAGGCTGTCCGAGTTAAGGCTCTCCGAGAGGCGTTGGGCGAGTTTTGATCCTGAGACGACGATGAACGTGGATGAAACTTGACGTTGAGGGATTCAGAGACGCGCGGGTGAGAGACTTTGAAGGAGACGGTTAGGGTTTCCTTGACGTGACAGCCGCTAAGAAAAACGTGGGTGCGCAGCCGCAAACAGGCAGAGCACGTGGAGCCGCGGAGAGCGCGCTCTGACTCGAAAATTCAACAGAAAGTGCAACAAGCAGAGGTTATGATTTTATGCAAGCAAGCAGAGTGTTACTTATGACATCTGCAGAAAAACACCCTATGTGAACTGGGCTATTAAGACCTATAAAATAGGCACCCGGAAAAGCTACACATGAGGTGCATGCACACACACACAGATTTTCAAAGAGAAGCTGAGAAATGTTATTTTTTACCAAGTGAAAAAAATTGAAATGAAAAGATTACATTGAGCTTGCAGAGAAATGGCTCCCTTCCACCACTGATCCAATGGTAATCTCATCAGGCTTATGTGACAATCAAGTGGGTAAAAGATTGCCATTGGGTGACATCTATCAGAGGAGCAGATGATATGGATGAGGTGTGTGGCTGTGTGTCAAGGGTGAAGCGCAACAGCAGGCCGGAGGCACCCATGGAAACAAGAAATCTCACAAATGCCATGGTGAATAACCCCAACACTCACCGTGTTGTATTCTTAGATGGGTGATCTGTATGGAATCTAGTCACACAACCAAAAGGAAAAAAAAATCAGCTAGGTGTAAGGTCCATGGGAAGTGGCACAGCAATAAGATTGTTTGCTGAANTTCGAACCAAACCTATGGGAGCATATACGCGATGGCACTCGGCAAGCAGGTGCCATGAATCGTCCCCTGGTGTTCTATTCTGAAGATGAAAATTTTCACTGAGTTGTGTTTCAAGGGTGGGAGGACCTCAAATGAAATATTGATTCAATTTGAATCTTTCAGAGTTAAAATACTTCTATTTTAAACCTTGAAAATAGCAGAAAAACTTCACAACAACTACACATCTCATCATGTGTTGTAAATAGGTAGAAAAAATCCGGAGAATCCAATGAAGGAATCTATCTAATTTGATCGAAATATTTCTAATATAAAAAAACCCTTCAGAGAGAAAAAAATACCCATGAAATAAATTTAATTATTTACAATTGAAGCCTTTTGGAAAGGCTTACTGTCTATAAGGCTGAAATTGAGCTTGCTTTCCATAAGGCTGAAATTGAGCTTGACCAACAGGCAGGGAGTTAATTGTTGCCAAAACTGCCTATCTGGACTGAGACAGGACTAGTGAATTCCAGTACCTATAGTTACATCAAAATAAATCACCCTTCCAAGAGTTTTTTTCTGCATCTTTCTGTGATTATTCTCCCCAGAATCAAGTTTTCCTGTGGCTCCCTAGCCACTTTTCTTTTCAAACTGCCTTCCCCCAGAAAAATTAGAAATAAAATCCAATCAAGACCCCAAGTCTAGTGTCAGATCACACATGCAGCTATCCAATGATACAGGCAAGGTGAAGCATATATATAGCCCACATGGAGTCCCCCTGACTGAAGCCTCACATTGTTGGGAATGGCTCCTGGCGGGGGGGGAGGTGGGGAGTTCTGGGAAAATCCATATTGAAAATGCATTATCATCAGCCCAACTTTCAGCTCATTAAGGCCCTCAATCCAGATGTTGTAATAGCCAGAATCATTTGATTCCCATACTTCTTGAATTGAAAATCTCCATATTTCCCATAAATCTATGGCATGTATGGAGAAATATTCCACTGATTCTAGCCGCACCCATTTTTCTTAAAAGTATGTTGCATGTCATTGTTTCATACTCCCACCAAAAAAAAACTATGTGAAATATGTCATTTTGACAGACATAGTTATATGGAAAATAAATTAGTCCAGCTAATGTAGTCTCACATTGTGGGATTCACAATGAAATTTGTTGGAAAATCAGATTCCTTACCCAACAATACATCATTAAGCAAGGATTAAAAAGAAAATCATTCTACCAATGATAAATCCACAACTGCTTCTCAAACTGAACCATCCCTCAAAAGGAGAAATACCAATAGCAACATATGGACCCACTTTGAGGCCATTGGACAAGGTCTGTCCATTTCATCTTTGAACTATTTTTTTTCTTCCTGTGGGTGAATGATTCAGGTAAAAAGAAACATGCCAGTTGCACCTGCAGCAAGCACAAAATGAGCCACAAGTCTTTGTGTGGCACCAAGAATCTCTGAAAAAATTTGGGAGTGGTGTAGCAATTTTTACAGAAAGAAAAAGCAGACATTGCTGAAAACTTTGGCAGGTTCATCAATCTCAAACTGAGTTTTCAGTCAGGACAAGGCGCACAAAGTGCTTATTAAGCTCATCATTTCAAACAAGCTACCTTTCAATTCAGTTGAGCATCCACTTTCCAAGGGGCTGATTTCCTTGATTCAACCTCAATTCAGAGTGTATGGCCAGACCACAGTCAAGAAGGAAGTCATCAAATATTAACATTTGATGAAGGCTCAAGTTTCACTCAAAATTGACAAAATGGATTAAGTTGCTTTAACAACTGAACTTTTTTCATCACCCCCAACTGGAATCTTGAGGAATAAATAATTACTGTTTTTCTATATCCAATAACTTGGCACATGTGGAATGGTAGATTTTATATAATATAGAGTTTGTGACCAATGATGACACATCTTTGAAAAATAATGTGATTACTCAGCTTTCTTCTGTACTTTGAGAGATAAGAGTCAAAACCCACCTGAATTAAATGGAAAATTCTTACATGTTCAAGGTGCCACTCATATCATTGCCTCCAAATGCTCTCAGGTGGAATAAACAAGATCAGGAGAGTGTGCTTGTTCTGTCAAGAGTACTCCCTTGCGCATAAAATTACTATGAGGAAATGATCAATTTTTCTAGTATCCCACCTCAAGTGCTGCCATAAATTGATGTTCCGATGTGATAGAACTCCACCTACTTGATGCTCAAATCAGCCATGCCTTACAAGTATGCATTTGACGCTCTCTCAATCCAAGACCAAACTTTACCTGCTGCCCAACATCCAAAAAGTGAGATGAGATTTCTACCATGAAAGATTTGCTTTGTATATTCAACACTGGCTTTTCTCCTTTTTTTATGTAGTGATTTTTCTTCATTCTCTTTGCAAAAGCAACATTGAAACTTGGAATGAATCAATATCCAACTGCACACATGTTATTCAGAAACATGACAAAACTCAGCAAACAACCAAAGGATTCATTTAAATCTGGCCTGCCTCAGATTGTGAGACTCATTGAGCTGATGCAAAAGAAGTACAACAGGTATTGGACCTAGATGGAGGATTTTTCCGCCATTTCAGCCGTCTTTGACCCCTGCTAAAGGATGGAACTAATTGAGTTTATTCTTGCCAAGGAAGTCAAACTGGAAAAATTTGAAAATCAGGAGAAGCTCAAGAACATCAATAAAAATCTCCATGGCTGGTTTGATGAGATCACTGCTTGGAAGAAGAGACCAATGGAATCAAATTGCTCCAACCCAAGCAAGTTCAGATGCAGGGTCTAAGGATCATGTTGTTAAGGGAAAGAATATGGAATCTTGCTTTGAGACCTACCTAGCATGCAAGAATACCAACAACATCCTGTTGCCAACAGCCAAGACTTCTCTTTATCTTGAAGAATCAGCAATCTCAGTCAAACCAAGTCCTATGAAGTTTGATATTCTTGCCTGGTGGAAGGTACACACCCTACAATTCCCTAATTGTTTGATTCTGGCTTGGAAAATATTGATGACACCAATGAATTTGATCAGCTCAGAATCAGCATTCTTGACTGGGGGCAGGGTGCTGTGCAGCTCTAGAAAACACCTCAAGCCTGATACTCTTGAGACTCTTATATGTGGAAGAGATTGGATAATGAACAAGGAAGGCCTCAATTACATGGAAGATGATGCTGAATCCAAAAACGGATGATGGTTTCTTTTTTTCTTCTTTCTCTTTTTTCTCTTATTCTTAAAACCAAGGTGGATTGCGTATATATATCTGATACATGGTACTGTGGATGCAAACTCGAATAGTAAAATGATACAAATACTATGTTAGTACAGATACATGATTGTTTTATGAAGGAATGATAAGAAATCTGCAGCTGCCAAGGGTGTCAGGGGGTGTGCAAACTCCAAACCTGGGAGATCCCAAGTATCAGAGGTGGATTCGGTCAAGCAATACAGATATATGTTTTTCCTCTCCCGAATCCACATACTAGCGTTAATTAAAGGGCTGAATAGTTGGGTCGGCCCCATACAAATCATGACCCGACCCTCACACGGCCTACTTACTATGAGTTCTGAGTCCGGGCAGTCATTTTGAGAATCTGACCCGACCCAAACCAACCCATAATAGGCGGGTCGGGTTTGGGTATGGTTTTTGGACCCGAACCCGGCCCGGTTGCTTCCTGAGTTGGGAGCAAGGGGCATCGAAGAGACACAAGAACAACCAAAGATTTCTTTTTTTTTTTTTCGTTAATTTTAGGGTGTTGAGGACCGTATAAATAAGTATTTGTAATAGACAGAGACGAGATATCACGAGGGAGGAGGAAAGAGGTCCAAAGTTCAGCGGTGTGTGCATAAGGACAAGAGTCAGAGAGATACCGGGAAAAAAGAAAAAGAAAACAGAAGTATAGTCGCAACAAAGAGGTAACATGGAGGAAGGGTAGGCAGGCAGGTTAGATTACTCCCACCTGTCTACCCTACCCCAGCTCAAAAAACAACATCAAGGCAAATGTAGAAAGAAAAGAGGATAAAATTTGATCGGATTGGTGGGTCGGACAAAATGATAAAGTGGAGGAAACGGGGAAGAAAGAAATAAATAAGAACAAATGATAGTCTTTGTTTAATAGGGAAGCAAACCAAGTTAGGACGCGCGAGATTTTTTTTTCTTTAAAAAAAAATGGAAAAACCACAGAAAAGAAAACGGTTAAGAGGAAGAAAAAGAGGAAAAAGGTTTCTGAGGTTAAGTTGTCGAGAACCTTTTGTCACAATATAAACTTAAACCGAGCCATCAATGACTTGAAGGGGATAAATCCCAATGTCAAAAAGTTACTTCTCAAAAACTTCGGAGGCCAAAAAAAAAAAGAAATAAAAAAGCCTCTTTCAATCATTTACTGATGATAGACTCGCAACCAAGTCGTTATCAGTCCAGACGATGGATATGTAGAAGTAGGATGAGCCTCGCCGAGCCTTCTGTGCAAACACCTTCGTTCACAATATCTGCGCGACAATATCCCCCACATACAGTTTAGAGGTCAAATGAGTGCGGTCATGTAGAGCACATTGACATGAAACTAAGGCTTACCGAACATCTTCGTTTCGACTTTGTAACCGGAGGCTCCAGAGCTGCAACAATAGCTGTAAAGGAGATAGTCGTGGTCGGTTAAAATACGAAATTAAGACGACAGTTTTCAACTCGTCTCACCTTCATCAAAGACATTCTTCAGACCCTTCTGGGTCAAGGCAGAGCACTCGACATATTTGACGGCGCCGAGCTCACGTGCCAGTCGCTCTCCGGCATCGGGTTGAACGGGGCGTTGTTTCTGTCGAGCAAGTTTCTCGATTACTGCGCCATCATCCCTCAGATCAACTTGGGTTCCAACAATTAAACAAGGGACACCAGGGCAGTGATGGTGGACCTGTTCAAACAAAGTCATATAGATGATAAAGCAACGACTCTCACCTTGAATCAGCAGGATGATTTTATAGAGCAGTGCAGTCATGGGACAGATCTCACCTCGGGGAACCATTTTTCTTTAACGTTTTCAAAACTTGCAGGGCTGGTGACGGAAAAACAGACTAGGAAAACATCTGTCTGTGGGTACGATAGAGGCCGTAACCGATCGTAATCCTCCTGACCAGCAGTGTCAAAGAGACCGAGCGTGTATGGGTCATCACCAATCATGACGGTGACCGCATAGTTGTCAAATACCGTTGGGACGTATTCTGAAGGAAATTTGTTGGTTGTATATCTGAAGACATATTACAAAAAGCAACGAGTCAAGGGGGTTTGGCCGAAAGCGGTTGCGAATAGCGTGAGTGAGGAGAGCAAAGAGCCGATGTGAGAGCGCGCGTGATACAAAAAAAAACATGTTAGTCATCAGACGACGGTCGACATGTATCGGGAAGAACAAGGGTGAACGAACGAGATGAGTAGACAGGTCTGATAGGGCGCCAAAAGGGTGATATTTGAAGCGGTTTTTTTCAAAGAGAAAAGAGACGATTAGTGCGTAGGTTAAGTGGTAGAGCAGCACGAGGAAGGAAGGAAGGAAGGAAGGAAGGAAGGGGGAGATGGAGAGAAGAGAGAGGACTGAACCTTTCCGACAGCACCATCGCCGACGACGACACATTTGATTGTTTGCATATCGGTTGAAGTTCTATCGAGATGAGTTGGGATGTAGGCGGTCGAGGGTTTGATTTAGAGTTGATTGTGAGCTGAGAGTACAGGGGTTAGCTTCCTGAGCAGGGATGGATGGGGTAAAGTTGAAGAAGAGTACTGCACAGTCTGCTCTGGCTCTTGGTACACGGACGGTCGAGACCCGCGGCGGGGGGGCAAGCTGGGCAGAAAGTCAAAGCAAGAGCAGAAGGGGGGCTTAGCTGGGCAGAAACAAGATAAAATCCATGCCAATTATAATCTACGTAATATAATCATAATCTCCCCCATCCAAAGCGAAATAAAATAAAAACACTGCCACCCAGATGCCCAGTATGCTCATCATGCACGGTGAATCACACACATGACCACCCAGCAAATGCCAAATAAATAAGTTACCCAAGGGTAGACAGAAAGAGTAAAGGAGTCTCAGAGAAAAGAAATGTCCGCAAGTAAGGAGAATAGGATGCATGGCTGTTTGTGGGGAGAATACAAGAGATGGCTTTCTGCGGTGAAGAGACTGCATGGCTGTCTGCACGCTTTCTCAGATTAGGAGAGAGACAGTGGGGTGATGAATGGAGAGGGAGCTTGGCATGGCTGGATGATTGTAATGAGTCTTGGCTTGAGCTCACGCCCGAAAACGTCATAGCATCACACTCTTCTTATCTCGTAATCTAGTCGTAGTAGTAGGGCAGAAGCTTGCGAAATGGCAGAAGAGAAGAGACCCACTGAGCCAATCGATCGGCTGACAAAGATGATGATAGATATAATTCATCTCTTTCCAAGTCACTCAAAAAACTTGGAAAGTCAACATTCAACTCAGCAGCGCCACTCGTATCTTAGTGAAGCGGAATCCCTATGACCTCAACAAGTCGACGGTCATGATCAAGAGCCACTTCAATTTCGTTGAGGAGGAAGAAAAAAAAAGTGAGGGAGTGAATCGTCGAATAAAAAAGAGATCGCGCTGCACAGCCTTGCTGGACCAACCGAAGGATGCCAGCCAGGCGAGAAGCAGCACTCGGCCACTCTTCATTCCCGAAAAGAAGCAGGAACAAAGATGGCTAAATGGAGGTCACCACATAAATAGAACCTCGGGACTTGCTCATGAAATATGCAGAGAGCTGAATGCGAAGATCATATAGAGATATGGACTCTTCTTCATGGCGGCTCACGAACTAAAAGGAAATTGGACATGAAGAAAAGATCTCTAGTGAAGAAAGAATAAATAAAAGGAGAAAGAAAGAAAAAAAGACAGGAAGCCAAAGAGGGGAGGAGCACGCCATACGTACCTCCTTGAGAGGATGCAGCTGTTTAAGTCGCCGGTTCGGAAGAGCAATGGGATGCTGATAACCCGGATGAGAAGTTCAGTTGGAACTTGATCGACGACTAACATGCCCGAAGTAACAAACTTACAGGTTTCTGGTGTTTGTTGTGGATGGATGGAAGGGGAAGGGTTGCTCGTGCAGTCTGAAGACGTTGAGCTAAATATTTAGAAGGAGCCTCCAAAGATATGCAGCCCCGTAACAGTTAAAAAAATAAACATTGATTTATTCGACCACCGTTAGCCTTGTATATATTGAAATAAATATTATGTGGTTCAAGAAAGAGAGATGAGGAAATCTTATGTGCCTTGTACCAAAATATCGATTGGTTTGGTGGTGAGGAGGATGTGAATGGAGGAGGGAGGAAGGACACAACGAGAAAAGAAAGGCTGTTTATATGGCTGACACGAAACTCACGGCAGCAGGGAAGAGTTGGCTTTCTGGCCAAACTGCCAGTAGACTCTATCCTGCCGCAGAAGAACTGGATGGGGTCCCCCATCCCGTTCCAGTGTGCACATAGTAAACTCTCTGTTTGTTTGTCATTTTCTTTCAATCCTGCTGACTCCACTTTTAAACCCATTTCGTCTGTCTTACAAACAAACAAACAAAAAAGAAAAAGACTCTTGATCTCCAATCCTTGCGTGCCACCTCCGGTACGTTGTGCGTTCATAAACGGTGCTTGGGCGCCGGGAGACTGCCGTTTATATGGAGACTGCACAACTAGCCAGATCTCATTCGAAAAAAAAATGGCTGCAATGAGAAGCCAATGGAGTCGAGCAGGAAAAATTATTCCCGTCCGAAAAGCAAAGAAAGAAACTACTAACCGTCAATCATTCCTTTTTTTTTTTTGTAGAGGGGAAATGCATTTACGCACCCCACAAGTGGTAGTGTTGGACTCGGGTGAACACCCCCTACCAACTAAAACCCCCCTATTCCTATTGCCCATCGGCAAGCCATACCTTCCTAAGGCCTCGGCCGTCAGTCATTCCTTGTCATGCCAAACAGGCAAGTGCTCTGTCTTGCCTTAAAGGGCCAGTGCCTGAACCAGCACAAGGATGGATCGGTCAATTAAATGAATAAATACACTTCACTCAAATGAATATAAGTACACTAGAATCAAATAGTTGGACATCAATTCAAACCACACATCAGTGTTAAATTCTTGTCCAGTTTCTGTTGAGCTTATTCTTGTTTCCTACTCATTCCTCAATTCCCTATATTTTCTTATTCATATTCTCCATGTTCTGTAATCAATTCAAGAGCATTGGGACTGATTCATGAACATGAAAGCACTTTGTTTTTCATTTTCTTGGCACACCTTTTAGTGCTTGAAATGTGTGTATTAGCCACTAGATTTAACTCAAACTCTATACCTGGCTTGTATTCTTTTTCTAAATCATTTCCTGATTGATTCTGAATACTCTTTTTCATATATTATTCATTTTCTCAAAAACGAAGCCTTTTGTTTACTTTTAATGGAGTCAGCTACTCAGATTCCAAGAAAATCATCCTGGTGCATTGAAAACTTGAAAATCCCTCTTCAACATGTAATCAGCACAACTTCAAATTTGGTTCATACTGCAGATACAGACACAGCTTTGAGTGTAAGTGATACACATATGGGCCTAAAAATATTAGAGGGATTTTTTGAAGAACTTTATTGAGTGGTAAAAAAGAATTCAGGAAGTGTACAAGTCATTTAGGTAGGGGTTCAAAACTGAATCTGGCTCTGGAAAATAGTTCTTGGGTTACAAGTGAATTGGAGGGAAGTCACAAAATGAGCAGAGAGGAATCATGACTACAATTTCAACAACTTCCCTGATACATTTAGCAACTTCTTATTGGGATTGAAGTCTGGAGTGATTATCTTCATCTAGGTATCAAAAAAGGTATCCATTCAACCAATTTTTGCATAGTATGAGGGAAGTTGCTTAAGAACACTGCCTGTCTCGTCTCAAAATCACTGAGAAATAGTTCCTTTGTGGAGTTTGGAATTTTCACAAAAAGAAACAGAGCGGGTTCAAGGATATGAGTACATGCAATCAAAATACAAGCAGGGTATTTCTTATGGATCTCCCATACATGCATTTAAAAATCCAGAGCTGCATCTGATAACAAAATATAATATTGTTCCAGATAAAATTGGCATTACATATACCAGAATTTCTATTGAATCTACCAAGATATTTTTATCGATCAAATATGTTATTGAATGCAATCTATCCATTTTAAATTGACGATTTACATAGCTGCATCAGAACTACACATATGACAAAACTTTATAGTGCAAAGATGCCACATCAGACATAAAATTATGACAAAATTTATTTATTTATTTATTTGGTATCATTCAGGCTTGACATATCAATCATGAAATTTTATTCTAGTTGAATATAATAAGTAGTTATAATTCAGTTAATCTGGAAGGGAATTAACTGATGGCACGTGCAGGGATCTTTACTGAAAATTTAACCTCAAGGTTTATGAGATTTTGAGCATTTCAAGAGCATTTGAAGCCATCTACTCGATAACTTCTGAGATTCATATTATTATTTAAGATTCATCATCTTTGATTAGGAACAATAATCATCGAAATAATCATACTTTAAATCATTCCTCAGCTAAGCATTGTTTTCAGGGTTATTCTTCTGCCAAAATCAAAGAAATTTGGTTTCTATTTTTAATTATGCCTTCTTCTGGTTGACTTTCTTGGAAACTATCTGTGTTTAAGAGGATCTTGTGGCCTAAATTCCCTGTTTTAATTGATGATTTCCATTGATCCTCATTACCAATGTTGGGCCAATACAAATACATGTATCATGAATTTATGAAAAATTATTGCTCTCAACATAAAAATATAGACATGAGGGGTTCAAAATAATATTTCATCAAATATTTTATGAGGCTTATTGGAAATGCTAAAAATGACTCACACATTCATTTTTGCATCTCACATCTGGAGGGTGGGATCAATCAAAAATATACTTCCTGGTTTGACTGATTTTGGTAAAGCCTGTAAGAGCATCTCCAGCAGCCCTGCAACCAGGATTTTTTTAGTTAAATTTAGCTCACATGCTATTTTGGGGGTCCAGAAGAACCACCAAAATGCATTTATACAATCCAATCCCCTTTCCACCCCAATAGTGGCTTTAGAGGGCTCCCTCCATCGAGTACCACAGGAACAAATCCATCAATACTTGGGAATCTTGATGTCTTTTCACCACCACCACATTCACCATCCCAACCACCCACAACCATAATCCACAACCATAATGTACAATGATATAGCCAATATAGATAGATATTGGGATATTGATGTATCCATCCTTTCAACAGATGAATATCCTTCCAACTTCTCCAGCTCCTACTGTCAGCCCACTCAAAACTTGATGCATGTTTGATGTGGAGTTTGGTTGTGGCATGGTCCAAACCTTTCCACCCCCATCTCAATCATCAGTATACTGTGGAGCGGGGGTTGAAAGGGGTGCAACATATGTGGCATGTGTTTCAGGCCCGCTCAAGCAGCTCCGGTCCACCCCGGGGCTGGAGATTCTCTAACTCAGTAACATGTACCCATTGCTTGCCTTTTTTGTTGAATTGTTTGAGTGGCTCAAGGATAAAATTTATTCTTCAGAGAATTTTGAGGGGGATAGGAAGAAAAAGAAACTATCATGAACCCTTATTGTGTACCAAAGATGAAACCAGATGTAGAGTTTTCCTGGTTTAAACAATGTATTTCTATCATATTGTGTATTGATTTTCAACACTCAAAGAATCTCCAGGGGATCATTTCTGGAAATTGAATAAAAGCTTCCCTAAAAATCACAAAGGGTCTTCTCTATGAAATTTACTAAAGTTTTACCCTTCTGAATACCCCTCAAGTCCAAAAAATAAACCAATAAATTTTAAACATGCATCCTTTTTTTTTGTGAAAAAAAATACCCTCCATCACATCCCATGGGGCTGTATTATATCACAAAGAAATCAAAATCAGATAATCATAACAAGTTTCATCTTTCAAAAAAGAAAATAAAGAAAGAAAATGTATTGTATGAGTACAATGTTGAGATACAAAATGACCCAATGAACCCCTTGCCAAAAATAGACATGATTTAGAAAACAAGGCTGGTATTGTATTGTAGGGTATCATCCCGCTGTTGTCATTACTGTGAGAAGATTGTAATCCCCCAAGGATCTTGGCCTCCTAATTCAGTTTATTCATTATCTGAAACATTCAAAGAAATTCTCAGAAATCCATCCTTCAGATTTATGAGAAATATCCCTGAAAACACCATGCATGGGTTCAGGGGAAGGCAGTTCCAATAAAATGACCTTCATTGGGACCTTTGAAATTGGAGGCTTCAGGCCTTGGAGAGGGTGATGGAAATGAAGAACAGTCACCCATGTTGCAACCACCCAACAACAAAGTTTAGGATCCAGGCTAATGAGCCCACCCATCTGAATAAAGAAATCTGTACAATTTCAGGCCTCTTGGGCTCAATAAACTGATATCTATTGATCAAAATAATGGCACATCTCCCCTTCATCTGGAAGCTATCCAAGGTCAACAGATGGACCCTATATGACACCAGCCAGACCAAAGGGAATGGTAGGCCCAAAGCATTGCGGTCCATGTTCTGCAAACCACCTTGTCTTTCAAACAAAGATGTCCTTCCACCACCCACCCTCTTGCAGACAATCATATACAAAATGAGTGCATACAAATAAATGCATAAACTTCCTCAAATAAGTGAAAAAAACCAACAGCTAAATTCCTCTTTCGGAAGAATTGATTATGATGACTAGAAAGCTTCCCAGGACTGATCATCCATCAGCCTCAGTAGCCCAGTGGTAGAGCGTTTGCCTAGTACCTCCGGTGCAGCAAAAGGTCCAGTGTTCGACTCACTGTTGAGGCACCGTTTTGAGGTCCATGCGTTTTATGCCGACGCATGGTGAGTGACAGGACATGGACTCGTGAAGGAAGGAAAATCAAAAAGGCAAGACAGTCGGGACGCGATGCTTTTTAGACGCACGGTTGGAGCGCTACAAGGATGAGAAACACAAGGACGGGGAGATGGAAGTTCACTAACGACAAAATGTCGTCAGCTGGGGTGATGTTGAGACATCGTCACAGTGACTCTGGTCGCTTTTTGATTGAAAACACGAGGGCGGCATCATTTTCTTCGTGCGCTTTGTGACGACACCACACCACATTTAGAATATAATATGGACAAGCACCCACTACTTATAACTTCATGTATCTTGTGAGTGGAAATAAAGAAAGGACCCGAGCGTATTTGCAGGATCTCAATGACACAAATAATCTCATTGAATTAGCAAGACATAAGATGGTAGGAGAATCGAGGGGGAGGGGGAGGAGTATGATCATGCAATCATTGTTGGGTGTCAAGAGACAAGCAATGTGAGTGTTCAAGTTCCGGGTGATGATGATGATGGATGTTCATCGAGGATGTGTCTGGATCCATTTGTTGATCTTGTTACTGAACGACATTTCCTTCAAGAACGGTTTGAATTGATCTGTTATCCCAAAGATGCCGGCCTTGAGACCTGCGAGATAGTTAAAAAAATCACCCCCAGGTTAGAAAGAAAAACATTCACTCATGTGCGGGAAAATTTCAAGACAGACGAGTTAACAAGGGATGGAGATATTGATCGAGATCAGAATGAAAGCCGATCTGTATGGGGTCGAGCTGCGTGGGAGCAGCAGCAGAGGAGGAAGCAGGTGGGGCAGATGTTTGGACGGCGAATTCCACACAGATGTGCGCGCGAAGCCGATCGAGCGCATCAAAGCAATCGACCAGAGATTCCATGATGCGCGGTATTTGGTCTTGGAGCACTCCATACTGGTCTTCAGTCAACGATGCGCACGTGAAGTTCGTCACCGCTGCAAGCCGAATTCATAAAGTCATGGGTTTCTGTCCGGATCAGCCCTTACACATGACGTACCAGAACGCTACGTACCCTCAACAGAGAACATGCACAATTGCCGATTAGAGAGACATTTTTCGAGCTCATCCGTCAGTGATGGGGAGAACAGCCAGTCCTCTAAGCGTGAGCCAAGGTCGTTAGACTTGAGGGGAGGGCTGTGAAGTAAGACTTTCCAGATCTTCGGCACCAGTTTTTCCCGCTTCTGAGGGGTCGAGTTCGGCTTCGCTTGGGTAGCATAAGATTGTGATGTTGATTTAGCAGGATGCGTGTCGTAGGTTGAGAGGCCGGGAGTTGATTTCTTCTGAGTAATAAGTTTTTGACTCTGATCTTGCTGGAAAATCTCGGGAATCTGATAGTCGGAATCATCTCTCTCTTTCGTGGGCTTCGTGGCGGACAACTGGGGTTGAGTGATGCTACTGGCTGCAGTTTCCTGTTCACTCGAAAGGAGCTTTCTCAAGAGGAGCTGCTTCATTGAGTTCGGGTTAGAGCCGCTGCTGAACACCTGCGGTAAATCCGTCTTCAAGGCTGAGTAAGTGCCTGACGAAGTTTTATGACTCCCCACTGAGGCTTGAATCGTCGAGGCTGGACCTGGTGAAGAGGCATGCCACACCGTAAATCCCTCGTCAGCTGGCTCATTTAAGGAGAAAAAACTCACTTTTTGGGATCGCCTGCCCTCTACATTGAATCAGAGTTTTTGTACTGTCAATGATATTTAGACATTCTTCTATAATCGAGTTCAATAATCGTGGGGACGTTCTGATATCCTTGAAAATCGTGGATCGGCGCGCCGGGTCACTCCATGATATATGGGCAAGCTCCCGTAAAGCATAATGCTGCGGAAAAAACAAATGAGCAAGCCACCTTGATAATGTGCTGCAGGGAAGGAATGAGAGCAGGGTAGCACCACTCACTTGGACACGAGGATCAGAGGATCGAATTCCTTCCAATAAGCACTGATTCGGTTCCGTGTCAAACCGAGACAGATCCAGTGGATGTGTCGAGTAGACATCCCACAGTGTTTGCACGATTTCCCACATGGCTATCAGCATTACATTGAACATCACCAGCCTGATGTTAGAGGTCAAGGTGAAGATCGAGTCGAGCTTGATGAGCATCACCATGTGGGGCTTGATGTGCTTTGTCAGTTGGGTGTACTTGGAAAAGATAATCGCCCTGATCAGATACCTCCGAAAGATGAGGTAAATCGGTAGAAACGTGGCCGAACAGTAGACAACCGATTTTTTAACAAATTCGGCGCGCGACCCAAACAATGTCCAAATTCTCTGGGAAATAATGTGCTACCAAGCGAGGAGACGATTTGTGTGTCGCGTAAGCAAGAGGAATCAGGAAACCATACTCGGAGAAAAGGCTTACATGATCCGACACATCTAACGGACGGTAGTGCCATCTACCATGATAGATTGCAAAGAATGAATAGCATAGGGCCGTGTACCATGATGACGCCAAGAGGAAGATTGGTCTCTCGTTGATCTGAGCGACGCCGCGCCTAGGCAAAATAAAAGGGGGAGGGCTGAGTAATACGCCAAAGGGAGATCACGTAGATCAACTGAGAAAATATTGTATCTTACCCAGGGATACTCTTAAGAAGGCCCAAATCGGGGTTTTGATTCAAAGCCAAGGCGGCGGAAACATATGTGAAGCAAAGCAAGGAGGCGCTGATGGAGCAGAAGAGGGTTGAGGTGATAAACTCTGTGGATTTCAGTACGGTCCAGAATTTCGCGTATCGATTAGGCGCGTGTAAAGCCGGTTCTGAGGAGCGTTTCAAAGAATTGAGTGTCATTTATTCGTGCGGAAGTCTTATGGGGTAGACTGCAAAAGAGTAGAAAAGGATAAAAAACAAACCTGTAAGCTGCAATCTCCTCAAAGTCATCAGAGGGATAGTTGCACTTGCCCAATTAGCCACAGCCATGAGCCATGTGGTTGGGCGAAGTCCATTCCACAACGCGGCTAGAGGGAGGGACAACACTCGGTTAGTTCTGGTTCACCAGGCCCGCGTAGATGGGTAAACAGATCTGTTTATTGATCGAGTTTTTTTTGGAAAATTTTTACTGACGCAAGCCATCCAGCATAACCAACCATAAGACGAAATTACCGAGGAGATAACTGATCATGCAAAAGTGATATGTTCGTCTCCGTCGGATGACCTGAAAGAACGGCGGCGGTCAGTGATTGTATTTGGATGACCGTATCTTTGGGCTGATTGACTCTTCTGGGAGTACTCACATGGTATAGTCTGGTGTAGTCATGCTTGTTCGATTGGAGTGGATGTCTTTGTTGAATGCCCATTCTTGCGTGTCGGCTTAGCGCAGCGCGGAGTCGCTGGTGTGGGGTGGAATGGCCGGGGACCCGTTGAAACCCCGAACACACGCCCAATCGGCGGAAGAAAAATAAAAATAAAATTGGGCCCACAAATATGGTGTATCAAGCGCCGTTGGGCACAAATCCAAGTCCCGCTTGGCGCAGTGCCATCCGAGCTTGGATTGGTGCCCAGGGGACTTGATCAGCACTTTGGGACTGGCGGCGGATCTTGGCACGTGGCCAAGTTCCGCTTGGCCTAAATCAACTTTTTGGAAGATGTCTGATCCAAATGTCATGGGTCCACTTGACCTTGAGATTGAGGCCAATAAGGAGAAGACCCATGATGAGCTTGCTGAGGAGCTTCGTAACGTTACTCGTCAAACACATGAGAAAGAAAATCAACGGAAGGCAAAATTGAGCCTTCAAGACTACCGAACATAGCAATTGTCCCCACTTATACACGAGGAACGTCTCTTCAAACCTCAAAATCCATCTCACTCAAGTTCCTCCCTACCTACTCGCCATTTTTAAACCCAATTGAATACTCTTTCCATTCAATCAAGTCCTTTGTCCGTTCAAAAGAGCCACCCAACCAAGCCGCTTTAGTCACCAAAATAAAAAAATGCAATTCAATAACCGCCAAAAAATCTGGTCATTTTTTTTCTCACTGTCGACGACTCTATCAACCTTGTGCTGAGATGCAAGAGATAACTGGTACTCTCTTGACATCTCCTCCAGATTTTATTTTTCATCCTTTTTCCAATCAAAAATCATATGTATATTAATAAAAATCAATGTAGTAAAAATAAATAAATTGTATCCCTTAATAACCAGGGGTACATCCATTTTTGGTGGCATGGCACCTTCGTTTGGCTTCGGCCAAGCAAAGCTTGGGCCCAACCCGCCCCAACTTTGGCATGTGCCAAGTGGGGGTTTGGCCGGCGCTATGAAGGCTTGGCCATTGGCCAAGTTGGGTTTACGGTCGGCCCAGCGCGCTTGGGCACAACTTTGCCAAATTTGGCTGTGTGCCCAGCGGCGCTTGATACACCATAGTGCCATTCAACATGTAATGGCTATTCAAAGCAGAAAGGAGAAAATTATATATTCCATATGAACAAAGCCATCCAGATATCTGGTAGTAATTTTTCATGACAGAAAATAGAGTGACCTGACACCGTTTTCATTGCATGTGATCATGGTGTTAGTTTTGTACTCAGCTTTTATCTCCATTTTATTACTGTCAAAAGCCTCTATGTTTTTTTTTTTTTCATGCAGGCCAAATTGTACAAGAACTATTTTCAGGCCAAAGTTCTGTTTGAATTCCTTCAATTTTTTCTTTTTTTTTTTGTTTGGGGAGGCTGGAAGACCAACAGATGGGAAGTTCACGTTGCTCCTCAATGCAGTCTTCTTTATCCCTTCATCTCCACTCTTTTTACTTTCAGAAAAAGGACCTGCTTGCTTATGAGAGTAAACTTTGAAACCAAAAAAAAATTTGAAGACTACATCTTTCTCAGGAGGTTCTTGTATGAGAAGTTGATTTTTTAAAAACAAAGAAAAATCTATAAGAAAGTTATCCAACATCTTAGAAACACACAATACACATGCATTCATGCAATGTCCCTCAGTCCATAATTTATTTATCAGAAACTGACATGATGGGGATGGCAGCCTCATCTTCTTTATCGACTTTTACCGCCACCTGCAACGTTATTCCAAGCCCAAGATGAGTAACAACTTTGTTAATGTATTTCTTGTTGCTGTTTTTTTATCAGACAGTAGGACAATGCAACAAAACGAAAACAAATACCTGGTTGATTTAAATAGACATTGCCAGTACAAAAAAAAAAAAAAAATGTTTTCCTTTACATCTACATATAGTAAAATAATCAGCTGTTTTATTTTTCCAATGAGAGAATTTATTAAAAAAAGGTAACAACGACACAATTACATTAACGGTACAACTGAATGAAAAAAGAAAGGCAAGGAAGAAGGATGATGATGAGAGAAGATAAAAGATGGAATGTGAAAAAAAAGGAAGTACAAGATGGACCTACAACATGGTGATCTATGTACATCACCTCACATCAGGGGAAGAAGTGGAGTTGGAAAAGAATTGATTGCGTATCAACGATTACAGACAATCGAGGCCTGCGAAAGGAAGATATATATGAGATATTTTATCCGGATGAATGGGCGAAAGTTTGGAAGACTAGAAGTCATGATGGGCGGAATATAGGAATTTCTCCGTCTTTTCTCTCAGGCATATTCTCCGAATTGAGTATGGCCAGTGGACTCAGCATGCGATCTTGCGTCCTTCTCGCCGACCTGCGAAAAGAAGACAGGATAACCGAATTCAACGAGAGAAGATTGGAAGCAAATTTAGAGAGAAGAGGTTGATGAAGAACGAACCAGTGCGGTTTTACAGATCTCACAACGCAGACTGAAGGAAGCTGTATCGGTGTAATAGTGCATCTGACGGAGTTGTGATACCAGTTGAAGGGCCGCATGCAGGAAGCCGTCCTCATCCGACGCAAATATCGTCGTGTCAAAATCTAACTCCGGCGGGAAGCTCGTGGATTGGTTCGATAGCTCTTCGGGTGGAATCGGCGATAGAGTAATGGCATCATAATCTGTAAAAGTTGGCCATGTAATATAATCGCTTGTATCATTCTTTTTTTACATTTGATTTGTCGAAACCGAGTCATGGATTTTATGTCAACTCACGTATACCCGAGTAAACTAGAAAGATTCTATTTGCATAGTTGTTACTTTGTCCAAACCTGTCAACCTACGAGCAAGCAACAGAGCACGCGACACATTAACAATATTGGCCCATTTTTGATGCATCCTTTGCCTGGGTTCCCTCGTTTCTTTACTTTGTTCCGGGGAGCCTTCAGATAAACGCTCACCCTTCCGGTCTGTACATCAATCGAGCAAATCTCAGTCTTGAAATGATCGGCCAGAATGGCGAGCTCTGTATGGAGATGATAGTGTGCAATCTCGTCAGTGATCGACCATGGTTTTATCTGTATGCGAAAGTCCGAAAGTGAGCTCTGACAAAGAAACACGAACCGATGGCACCACCCCATACATCTTTGTCCACGATTTTGGAGATGTAGAGATCAGGATCTCTGCCCAAGATAGGCTCGCACCAAGAGACGGGGTCATTTTTGACGGCGTCGGCAACGATCCGACGCAAGCGAGACGAAAGGTCTTCCGTGGAAGAATGATGTTCCCCATGGTCCAGCAAGATTCCGACGGCTCTAAAGAGACAAGAATTGTCATCCGGGACGACGCGTAGTACCAGGTGACCAGCCTCGAGTGCTACTGAAGCCGAGACCGAGTCTAAGCCATCATGGTCGTCAATTTTAGATGCAGAGGGTGAGGCACTGCTTTGGTCTTGCACTCGCGCTAGGGAAGAAAGGCTCGATTTCGCCGGCGCCCGTCCGACATCGTTTGGGACTCTGGCGCGAGCTGCCAGTGGGGTTGAGTGAGCTGGCGTGGAAGGCGCAGGCGGCTGGTGACTCGATGAGGGTGGTTGGGACCATGATGCTTGAAGAACCTCGCCATTCTTGATACCGACAGATTCGACGGTTGCTGTCATGTCTGAAGGAGAAATAGCCTGAGGATTAGGATATCCAACCCGCACTAATGGAATATTATTCCCCGCAACAAGTATGGACAAAAAAAAGTCAGTTTCTTTCGACTGGATTAAGTTCCTTCTCAGGGAACAAGATTTTTGATTTTCTTTGCTGACCTTCAAGACTTGATTTGTTAATGTGCGTTTGATTCGAGATTTCCTCGTACAATTCGCCGATCGCTGCTTGAGAACTAATCTTGATTGTGCTTGAGCCTTCAGGTCCTCTACATGAAAAGTGGCGAAAAATATGAGCTATTTGATTGGAATGTCGACCGAGGTTACCCTCACCTGATTCGCAAGGTCAACATGGAGCTGGCCATTCCGATCAGCTCGTTCACAGGTGTGGAGGTGGTGATACAAGAAGTGGCCCTGTTGCCAGAATTGCAGTGATCAGTACCAGGGTGATGCGCATGATGGAGATCATGATGAGGGATAGCCTACCGATTGATGCTTGATTTCTCTTCTGTTTCTTGTGTGCTGAGCTGCTTGCTCGTGTTTTGTTTTGGTTGGAATGAGCTTACTGAGCCAGAAGCAGCCTATCTGCTCGTAACATAACGATAACCTAACATCTCGGTGCCGCAGCTGCCACGCGCCCGACAAGATCCATCTTGAAGTTCTTGTTCCCTGGAGCTGACCAAAGCGCGTAACTTGCATGATGGGCACTAGGGGGACACCTGATAGTCCCTATCAAGCAGCCTTGTGTGGCACGTAGTAGAATGTTTTTTTCTCTCAAATGTTACTTGTGAAATTGTAAGGATACGTAGCAGATCTTGATTCTTTTTTCTCCAACATACTTGTGGACTCAAATCTTTTTTTGAACCTTTGCAAAGCGTAGCTTCAACTACGCTAATGCTACATGTTAGCGTAACTCCAGCTAACAGTAAGCTAACCAAG
>LAVV01012062.1:41266-52310 GCA_001263375.1 Puccinia sorghi
AAAAAAAAAAAAAAAAAAGAACCGGGGGAGGATTAGTCAAATGGCTCAGACTGGTGACATCCCCTGGTTTGTGGGAGTTGTTTGACTGAAATTCAGGGAGTTGTTTAGCTAAATCCCTAAAAAAGGGCCCAGGTAGCTTCTAAGAAATGGTCACCATTAAGTTCTGCAGCAAAACACTCAGCCTCTCTTCTTTCCCTTTCCATAATTTTTGTTTAATTGCTGTAGTGTCTGTGTAAGATTCTTTTTATCTTGGTTAGGCCAGACTCAACCATGGAAGATTTTTCTTGAAAAAAGCTGTTGATTAACCAAAAATTAGTTACTTGTGTCATAGTCCAGACTTTGGAGTGCTGGGGTGATCAAGTTTGGTGTGGTTTATTATTGTCCTGGGGGATGGGAATGACTGGCATGTTTATGTAAGAAATATCTCCTTGAAAATTATCCCACCCTTTTTATTTATTTATTACTATTATTCAACACAGGTGAGAAAATTGTATTAGGGGGTATCAAATATGACCAAATCCACAATTATTTAATCAACTGGTTTCCAAAAATCCACCATTTTAAAAACCATTGAAATGCATGTAAGAAAGATTTAAAAACCATTGAAATGCATGTAAGAAAGATCAAAATCCCCAAAAGTGGAATTTTGTTGAAAATTCTAGTTGACTGGTTTTAATGGTGGATTTGGTCATATTTGACACCCCCTATCATAATCTCATAACAAAAGGGGGCAATTGTGGTGTTCATAGTGCGTAAAATGTTTGAAACTCATTGAACAGAAATTATAATATAGAAATTGAATTTTGTGGACAGGATAGAAATATGTGATTCTCAAGTGAATGTAACAAGCTCTTCTCTCTTGCAAGTGTTTCTTTCCTATGCATACATACCTCAAATGGAAAGGGAGTGCAATAAGGAAATGCATCTTGGTTCTTTCAACATTGTCTTTAATTTAAAAACAAAAATTGGAATGGGATGTGATCATCATTGTGTCCTGGAGCAGATTTTAATCCAGCAATACATTTTTCACACTGAAGATACCAATTGATGGAGGGTCTTATGATATCATTTGTCATCAAGCCTTCCCTTCACAAAGAAAAGGTCTTCATACAAGCAGATGTGTGAATTTGCCTAATTGATTTTGAAAATGAATCACTTTCAATGAAAGGCTTCAAATCCCAATGCTATAAATCGTGGGGTAATTCTTGCCATAGAAGTCATGGGCTCTCTTTCCTACTGTGGGAAGATGGAGTGATACCCATGGCTGGATCCACACTTGATTTCTACGATGTTGAATATGTTGTTGTGATACATAGAGTGGAACTGTGTTGATACTATTTCCTCTTGTGAGTAACTATTTATATGTCTAGGTAGAAGCATATGCCGCACTACTCTTGGACTTGGGTAAAATGTCCCGCGACAGCTGCGGATGGGTGGCCTCTATGGGGGGCTTGCTAGATGTGAGGGTGGCTTACACTTTATGAAGAGCAAACAGTTTGCTTTGACTCTGAGGATTTTTCAACAAAAACCATTCGAGAGAGTATCGGAGGGAAGTCAGGCACACTTCATGTCGACCTATCTCAGGACTCAGCCCAAGCTCAAGCTCAAGCTTATCACCTCACTAGTAGCCACTGCCACTGGAAGAACTTCTCACCAACTCATATCCAGGAACCTCAGCACTAACCCAACTAGCACACCCCCCAGCCCATTCATTTCCACCCTTCCCAAGAACAGCACACCAAAACCCAACACAAAGACCCGGACCAAACTATCAAGCTCACAATCAAACAGAAAATCAACTCAAAGCATCCATCATCCCCATCAGAATATCTCAAGCAATCAGTCATCTACTTGCTCCAGACAATCTCCTCATCCACCAACAAGCAGGAAGAAACTGTCAACGACTAACCATGATCATAACTCCAAGAAAATTGATAAACACTCCAACAGCCATCCCGATCGACCTAAGGCGCCTCGGTCCATCATCCCATTCTCAACGTTGAGCAAACGCAATCGTAAACCAGGACAGGAGCTAGAGGAAGAGGACTCACTCGCGACCGATCGGCTGACCAGGAACTCTTCCCTGGACCTCACTCAATTACCCGAACCAAACCATCCCCAAACCTCCCAACCATTTGCAAGTTTTTCATTCTCCTCCTCATCTATCCCCTTCGACGCCGTCGTACCCACTTCACCTCAGCCGCCCATCGCCACACTGGCACATGGCCTCTCACGAGTTCTCTTTAATCCCGGGGTGCATTGGCTACAAGATCCCCGTACCTTGGTCTACAACTTCGACCATCGACTCCAAGACTTGGTTGCACCTGACCAGTTCAACTTTGACGCCCTAACTCCATACGTCACTAGCTCCAGAGATCAACAACTCGTCCAACTCGCCCATCAGAACCAGCGAAAATATTGTGGTAGCACTAGTAGTATGACCCAAACCTTGAGTCAGATTTACCTCATGCTCAATGGTAACAAACCTTTGAATATCGGCATGCTGACTGCTAATGCAGCTTCTACAAAGGTCATTCTCATTCCCTAGTCTGTCGCTGTTGCTCAGTCGAAAACTTAACTGATCATTTGCTCTTTTTTTGTATAGAAAAAAGTCGAATTTACTCCTGGTGCTAAGATGCCTGCTTCGGTCATTCTCAAGTACGATCCTGAAACCAAGCGGTACTCGATTGATTCTGACAAGTCATTCGAAACTGAAACGGACTGTCCAGATTCTACCATTCTTTCAAGTCTGGTAAATTCCTAAATCAAACCCACCACGAAATAATTAGGAATGATACAATATGACCACATTTTTCTCACCTCTTTTCTTCATTCCAGGGACATGTACTTGAAAAATTTTTTGTGTTGCCGTATGAAGAGTTCGCCAAACTACTCAAGACCAACGCACACTCTCTAGATCCGTCGAAACCCAAATTGCGGGAAGCATATGCGTATGCCAAAGTAAGTCTCCATTCTCTCCCATATATTTCGAAATTCAAGAAAAGAGGAGGAGGAGGATTAGTTTTCACAAAAAAAGTTAAAAGGAGTTACGTCATCTGGTATTTGACAGACAAATCTGTTGATGACTAGATCCCAATTGGATTGCTTTCATCACTATCTGCCCGGTAATGGTACTTTTGATATCAAGACCCGAGCTACCATTGCTATCAGACACGATCGTTTAAACCATGCCGTTTGTCACATTCTCTGTTTTTTTCCCGTGTGGAAGTCGTTTGTTGAGTCTTTCTTTGTTGTTGTCGCTGTGTGATCAAAAAGAATGCTGCTGGGTATCAAATACGCACTTCACAAGGCCCTCTGGAATCTTTCGAAAGGGAATATTTAGACTTGATCCGATCTGCATTCTTGAAATACCAGTTCAGTATTCAATGCTTTATTCTTTTCTTTAGTGCTCCATACATTGCTCATGGAAATCACTCGTAACCAGGTTCCAAGCTAGAATAGGACAAATGGATGGATGCTTTGTCGCATACCATAACACCCAGCGCGTCTTTGGATTTGAATATCTCCCGATCTCTAAAATGGATCAGGCCTTGTTTGGCAATTCTGAAGAAGGTGATAAGGTTTTCAAGTTGTGTTTGGGTTACATGGAACGAATTCTCGAGGACGCGACTCAAGCTTACCCAGAACAAGTAAGCCCTTTCAATACAATTGCCACATATGAAAAATTGCGTATTTGGTGTTCATATTTTTCCTCCCCTCCTGCTCCAGTCACTTCGGATTACTACATCAGCCAAAAGTCACGGAAATTTGTGGGTATTTGTTTCGCCGGATCAAGGGGAAAGTGCGAGTCGAGATCCGCCGGAGGAGTACACGACGTTTCATTACAAGAATTATAATTATCTGGACGGCGAGATTGTGGAGGACAGTTACATCGACATTGAGTCGAGTTATCAGACGCGGATCGTACGGGATCGAGGGTTGGAGGACCAAGAGTTTGGAATGATGAGCTCGGAGGAAGATCGGGAGAAGATTGATTGGTCGATATTTTGTCAGACGTACAAGTACTCGAGGTCAGATGAGCTGGACCAGCTGTACCGGTCAATCCGGAAGATCCAGTTCGCAATCTCGCAATTAGTTCTGCCAGAGGGGGTTGACCGGCAACTGATGCGGATAGTGAATTGGCCGGAGACGGCGGGGGAGTTGGAGAGTTCGGGGAGCAATGCTGGGGACGACGATCTGTCGTCTGGATCGCTCTCGGCTGGCTCGAGGGCGAGCGGATCTGGACATGGTGGGCCGAGCCACACCTTTGTGCCCACGCCGGGGATCAAGTACAAGACGGAAGTGTCGAAGCTCGTCAAGCACCTGCGATCCATCGCCAAGGACGGCTGGAAATTCCAGCACCAACTGGTGCAGGCACAGAAGGACCAAAAAGTCATCAGTCTCAAGCCCGCCGAGTTCTCCATCCAGGACCGTCAGCCCTCACTCTCCAACCGACCTGCCTCCCCTCCTCTTTCCGCGTCCGCTTCTGCTGCTGCTCCCAACTCCGCTTCCGCCATGGACGATTGGCAGAACCATCTCCTCGCCCAGGAACGCCAGAGAGAACTCAAGGCACTCGATATCTTGGCCTCCAATAAACTCAATACCCCACCCTCTTCCAAGACCTAAACTTTTTTGTTATCATCGTGTTTTCTCTATAGAATTCGATTCCCTTTCCTTCTTTTTTTTCCTTGGCTTTCGTTATGGGAAAATTGAGAGCGAAAGACGTTTTCAGCGTCACCCCCCCCCCCAGGGAATGTGAGACACCTTGTGAGTACTGCACAGACAGGCCTTTTCAGGCGTGGTGGTAGCATCACACACTCTGCATCAAATAGAACTAAGACAGCATCTTGTATCACGAAGGCTTGTCGCAGGCCTTAAGTTTCAGCTTCTCTCCTGCCCCTCATTGCTGAGCTTTTGGGCCATACACATACACGTCATTGGGGAGAAGAGGGCTGTCATTGCTGCTGGTGTACACAATGACATGTGGACGCTTGTCTGACCTCCTTTTCTTCTGAGGGCAGTATTGAACTGGTCTCTATGTGTGGATGTGTGTAGCGGACTGAGGATTTCTTGGCTTCCGACTGATACAATTGTCAAGCACAAAGGATGGGAAGGCTTCCTTTCAACCGGAGTGCCGGCCTGGTATGTCTACACTGGGCCAGGCTGGATCTTTTACCCATCCTTTGACAGCAGCCCTTCTTGACACTTTGTAGTTTGATATTTCGCCCACACGGGAGCAGTTGTTATGTACAGCTAGTCTAACAATGCTTGCGGAATCTTCGCGCGATTATTATTTTTTTGCCCCCGAATGCGAAGACTCTCACGGAATTTTATTGGCCACCAAACCCATTTCAAATCATTCGGTGGGTGAGTACCACCACAATTGCCGCGTCCGCCGGGAAAAAAAATATTCGGGGGCAAAAAAATATTCTGAGAGTGAAAAAAGTTCAAAAATTGATTGGGAAACCGCAAGTTTCACTGGATAAGCTATATTAAATTTCTCGGGTGGGATCTTTTATCAAAATCAAGACAACAGCTTCCATTCCGAAGCTGAAGGGAGTCAAGTTGTCCAGCTGACATCGCGTGCACAGGAGTCTAGCACCACTCGGTTGGCTATATAGATACCTTCGGGACGCTCCCCAGTAGCCCTCATAGCCCACTCCCAAACCATTCCTTGATTAGGACAAGATCTAAGTCTTCAGTGAAGAAAACACCCCGCAACAAAATCCTTCGTTAACAAACCCTCGTTTGAAGATCCTTTCCCTTTCGGCAACAAAAGCAAAATTAAAATGGCAGTTCGAGTGCAATGGGCCGTAGTGGTAGTGACCTTGATGACCGTGTGGCTTTGCGCAAGCGTGTCGGAGTCGCGCATGCCGGGCCTCGATGGAACACGTCCTGCGTCCGGCTGGGGCGCGGGTGTTGGTTCTAACATGGCCGCCGCCCCGGGCTCCGGGTTCGGACGGATGGGGGCGCCGGGATCACGGTTCGGCGGGTCTGGCACCAACATGGCAGCCCCGGGGATAGGCAGCGGCGCGACCGGTACGGGGGCGTCTGGGTCCGGCGGAGGCACAACGGGCGTCGGCGGATCGAATGTCCACCGCTTGTTCGACTTCCGGCTGACGAATAACATGCAAACCGCCGACCTGGACAACCCCAACTCGGCGCTGAGACGTCTCATCACGTACATTGTCAAAGGCGCTGCCAGCGCCTCCCAGTACGTCGCCGTCGTCCCCCGCCCCTATTACTCCCCCGAACTTCTCATTCGGATCCGCGACGACTCCATCTTCGTCCCCGGGGGAAACCCCGCTAATGCCCAGAACGGCTTCAGGTATTTTCTTATTCCCTCTTCGTACATTCCGCTCACTACTCTAACCTTCTTCCCTTGCCCCCAGACGAACTGATGTCCTTCCCGCCATAAACAAAGCTACCGCTTTATCTGGCGTCACAACCTTCTATCAGGTAGGTAGGCCTTGCTTTGCTTTTCAGTAGATCACAAGGGCTCACCCAAATTCCAATCCCTCTCTCCCTCACCTGCAGACCATCCGCTTGGATTCGCGCGCCCCGCTGGTCCTCACCCATGGATACCTTCTAGCCAGCATTGAGATACCTGTGAGTTTCTGTTTGCTGACTGATGATCATATTTTGAACGGACCTGGTCACTGACTTTGCCAACACCCCACCAGACTGGTAAGAAAGAATTCGTCTCCCAAGAAACCTGCAAGACTGGTAGGGTTCTAATTGTGTCTCTCGCAAAATAACAGGTGACCACGTGTGGGACATCTTTGCCGGCTCGGATTTCGACTCACAGAACACGGCCCACATGCCCTCGCGTAACAGCCAAACGATTCGGGTCAGAGACCTCCGCACCAACACGCTCTACTCGCTCCCTCTCTCCTACGACCAGGACTACAACTTTGCCATCACCGTTGACTGGTCCGCCAAGTGAGCCCTGTTATCTTTCTTCTCCCGTGCCCCGCGACATGCTCATTGACTTGTGTTCCTGGCCCGCCTTTCCCCTAGCATGCTCACCGTCTACGCCTCCACTGGTAACAGTCCGCTGCGAAGAGTCGCTGGGCCAAACTCCAACGACCCCAAAGCTGCCTCCTCCAGTGGCCAGGGAGAGTACCACCTCCAACTCATCAAATTGCACGTCGCCCTTCGAACTCTGCTCCTAAGTCCTCCGCTTTTATGCTGACTTGAATGACATTCTTTTGAATTACCATGTCAACTATCAGCCCCCTTCCCGACGCCAATGTTCCGATTTCTCAGCGCAGCGATGTCCCACACGTGGGCTTTCAAGTAAGCCCCACGACTTGTATTTCTTGCATGCACCTTTCACCAAATAAAGCAACACTCTCTTGATCAATTCTGACACTCACGGCCTTGATCTTCTTCCCGCTTTCTCAGGAACCCATCAAGCAGGAACACGTCTTCTTTTCGAACGTGTTTGTCACATCTGGAAACGCGATTCAGCAGTCCCCTTTCTAATTCTATTGCGCGCTTTGTACCCACTGCATCCCCATCCGATTGTGACCCACTACCCTGGACGCATCCTTACATTGAAACTATGTCTTTTTTTGTTTTCCCTGCTTCTGCAATTTCCCCTCTGTTCTTGTTGAAATTCTGCCGATCCTTTACATGTTCATTGCTGCAACAAACGTAATTAAATCGTAGTGTGAAGATGATGAAGCAAGACAATCATACTCGGGGTTCGCATTCTAATCTCTTAGTCCTCAGAGGCATTCCTGCAATCCCAGCGAATATATGGCACGTCATGGAAGAGAGGCAACCGGTGAGCAAGTTGTATGTATCTGTGCAGCCATGTGGGACCAGACCGGCCACTCGAGAAGGCAGACTGCAGGGACTAACTAGCACACGCCAAGAGGGATTCTCACGGCGAGATTGTTCTTCATTTGAAGCTGCTGCCGTCAGGGAGAGGGAGACACCTGCTCACATGGTCAGAATCCTCCAGATCGGCGGCCGTCCTTCATCTCCAAACCAACCAAAAAGCATCGTCTCTCGCCTGTCATTCAACGGGGCTTTGATCGGTCTCGTCTCGCTACACAAGCCCGGTTCACTCTGCAATAAACTGCGACGGTGTCCCCGCCGATTGCCCCAGACTGCCCGGCAAAAGAACAGGGCCTCATCGGGAATTGAACCCGAGACCTCTCCCAACCGCGGACCATTGAAGGAACCCAAAGGGAGAATCATACGACTAGACCATAAGGCCGATGTTCGATGGGAGGAATGTCAAGCACATGTTCGCAAGGGGTACATGGCTGCTATATCAAATCTTTCCTTATCCTATTTTTATTTTATTTGGGTACATATTGCTGGTGTGTAAGAGATATTCAACACACTGACATGCTGATGTGTCAGAAAAGGGGAAACCAGGAAGGCTTCCATGATGACCCTTTCATAAGTGGAGGAGGCTAGGTAGGTGGGGGGATTTATCTTCAGTTCCCAAGATTTCAACTGCTGAGCTTTCATCATACTCCTGTTCTCAGCTCCTTTAGCTTAGAGCATAACAGAAATTAATCTTACTTTTTAGCCTTCTTATCTATAGGTGCATCCTTTATTCAGAAATACAACTTCATTTAACAAACAATTTTGTGTCCTATGGTAACTCTAGAAACACAGGCTCACAAATATGTAATCAAGCTGCATGCAGATTTTCTGCATGTCTGATAACCATTAAAAATTCAAAGCACTCTTTGACAAGGAAAACTGGCTCTATTGAAACTATAATTTGGAATTGAATCAGTGTTCCTATTCCAGAAAGGATATAAAACTGGATTACTTAATGATATTTGATGTTTGATACACTCATACAGTTTTATATTGGCTAAACGGAAGTGTGTTTATTTAAATCAAGCATAACTTGCATTCAAATCAAATCAGCTGCTGTCATCCACAGGGATAACATCACTTTCCCCCAAGTAACCGGATTCTTTAAAACTCCTTGAATGAATTCTGTACATTCTTTTTTCTTCTGAATAAAAAGGGAACCATGCCTTAATTTTCATTTCTCAAGTACTAGTATTCATCAGAACCACACTGCTTACTGATTTATATTTTTCTTTATTTCTGCCTAGTTTGATCTGGCCCTGAAATTCTTTTACCAGGTATTGTCACCCATCTCTAAAACAGATCTAGGTGAAAATTCTCAACCTCAGGCCAGAACCACTCAGATCACCCAGGACACACAGATCCCTCACTCTTAGGACGTTTTCCCACTCACCAGTGTCATCACCTCCTAACAGTAAGTCATATGCCTAGTTATCTCTCCTCTTATGTTCTCTTCTTCCCTCTTGGATTGGTTCTCTGAACCACTCCCTTCTACTTACTTGTTTCTCTCCCTCTCTGATTTCTCTCTTGTGTTTTTCTGTGGTTTTTCTGCATCAACAAATTCACATAGGTTTCCTCTTAAAGATCCTTGTGCACTTGCTTCCTGAAAAATCAGGACTTGGTCTTCAAAATAGTAGAGTTTAACTCTGACCAAGACCCTCTGTTGAATCTACCCAGAGGGGGCTGTAATCACTCCAGTTTTCTCTTTTGAGTAGATTTTCTGAGCTGCTCCTCCTCTTTGGAGTTGAGTTCAGAACCCAAAGAGTCAGAGCCCTGTTCTAATTTGTTTTCTCTCTCCTTGAAATAAAACAGTTTAACAATTCTACATTGAGTAAGCATTTTTCAATGAATTTCTTTCTGGGTGCAGAATCTGAACCTATCAAATTTGATTCTTTTTACATTCCTGAAATAAAAATCATCTCAAATTATTTTTCTACCTCCTCAATTCCATTCACAACAAGGGTATGGAATCTATATAGGAAAGCCATTTGACTGCTTCTCCTCATCCTAGTAATCCATGGCCATTAAAAACCATTTTTAATTGATGAACTTGAGGAACTGATAAAAAAGAACTTTGCCCCTGCTGCAAAGTCAAAGTAAGCTTCCATTTTTCATGGGTAGTTTGGTGTAGGAATCCTAACTCTGTTTGTTCCTCCATTGCAATATTGAGGGGTAAAAGAGGTTTATACTCCAGATTACGCATGGGAAGCAGGATTAACTTTTTATTGATTAACTGATGGTTTTATTTCCTTTCTCCTGCCTGCATGGACCACACAGGTCAAATCAGTAATCTATTTCAGGAGCCCAATCCTCAACTAGCTCAACCATGAAAAATATGTTCTATTGGTATTGGATGATCTAGAGGATGACCTGTCTTCCTCTTTGCCTGAAAATGGCTGACACAGTCTGTATCTTCCTCCAGCTCCTACATCACCCACAAACCATGCCAGTCATGGAAGGGAGGAAGAGGATTTGTACTCCTTCAAATAACCCATTATTAATCAGACAAATCAGTCATTGATGAACATTGAAGACAGTTGTTGTTCAACACAAATTGTATCACTCAACAGGCAAGGAGGATGACTGATACTCCTCCAAATCATTGATGACCAATGGAACTTTTGGAGAGCACAGGCAATATCAATCATTCCTTTTCCTTCCCTCAACACAGATTCAGATTTAATTAAAAGAAATGTAAGTAGGAATAGATGGCATTCAAACTTCCTGATTTGACTTCATCGTTAAGCCTGCTCAAGCTGAAACATGACATATGGTAAGCACATATTAATCCCGCCTTTCTTAGTGATTTAATTGCCACAGGGAATTTTTCAGAAAGTATTATTTTAATTTCAGGCTAACATTTCTGGTCCTCAAAAAAGAAAAAAAATCGTTATGTCCTCTATGTTTAAAAATATACTATGTGATGAGAAATGCATAACTCTTGCTGACATAAAAATTGAAGAATGAGGTGCTAGTAAAGGAGGAAAATTTGTGACAATTTTAGTTTTAGAAGAGAGGAACAACCCAATTTCCATGTTTTGTTAAAACATTAATCATCTCAATTCTAGAAATATCCCCAAAGAAGAATTTTATGAAACTGGATATTTTTAATTATTCATTTCTGGGAAAAATGACATCACTCAGATCCCTCAGGAACCCCCTAAGCACCCCAGCCCCCCCAAGTTACCCCAAGACC
>LAVV01012073.1:6237-17274 GCA_001263375.1 Puccinia sorghi
TCAAAGCTTGGTTGAATCACTTTTGGAGAAAGGTTGGAGTAACAACAGAAGCTTCCTGGGAGTTTCTGCATGTCAACTTCAGGCAGTCGAGCAATTTGATCCACCAAGAGTCCTTCTAACGGTTTAGGTTGATCAAACCATTTACAGATCACCACTTGACCCAATTTGAACCAATTAATGTAGGAGTTAGGCAGGACAGCTGGCAGACCTCTAGTCCCCTTAGCTTGTCTTCCTGCACCTAAACCACATGTTACTTTTTCCGAGTATAGAATAGCAGGCCTTTGAGGAAGGCTAGCAGGCTGAGGAACTTGTTGAGCCAGAGATGTGGCATTGGATGAGGAGCATAAGGTCTCCACTAGGGAAGAGGAAGGAAGAGAGGGATGTTCGTTTTTGTGATTTTTATTGAGGAGTGGTAGAATTTAAGATGGCGATTTTGGACGAGTATCAAAAAGGGTGTTTGGAAAAAAGGAAAAAGCCCCCCGCCACAGAACTTCATCAGCCTCTTCTACGGAGAGCGTTCCGCGGGGACGCGGGAGCCCCTTCGGGCCCCTCCGTTCGAGAGGCTTAGATTAAGCTAGTCCTTACACACATGGGAGGCTTGGGAGGAGCACAGAGATGTACTTCTGGGCAATCCCTGGGAGAGGCTCATACCAAGCCTCTGAAACATGTGCATGAGACAAAACAAATGAATATGAAGTTCACATACTCAACGGTAGCAGCTTTGGACCATGAAAGCCATTCATTTTTCTTTGATTGGAGATAACAAGAAAGCAGCGATAAAGCACATTGTGTAAGGTATGGTCAGTCCGTGATATAGAACATAAATGGGTCCTTCTCAGACAAGTAAAGGTGATCGACAGTAGGGAAATAATGAGAGAAAAAAACAATTCGGTGGATGACCCTAACAAAATGATCCAGAGTGGATGTCCCGGGCTAATATGTGAAGCGCCCCACCCAGTTTGTTTCCCATCTACTGTCATTCATGTTTTTAAGAACCAACTTTGAACTCCTTGGTGCAGAAGTTATCGGTTTTCAAAGCATATCCGGCAGTCCAATCGCCAAAGCCGCTCGAGACCTGAGCGTAGCCGAAGATGCTAGGTCCACAAGTTTTTTTGACATAGGCCCAGGTAGACTTGATGGCATCCCTCGACTTGAGGCCCTCGCTGTACGGGCAAATATAAGAGACGACAGTACCCCGAACGCACTATCCGATTTCCAATGATTTCATATATTTCTCAATAAGCTGTATTCTATTTTCATTCGCGGGGTGTTGTAGGATAGGCTAAGTGCAAAAAAAAAAAAACTCACATAAGTCCAATGGTTCTTGTACAAGTGGACGTTAGGACCTGCTGGGAAGCCATCGATCAGACACTTGTTGGCTTCGTCCGCCTCGTTCACGTTGCCCGAACCGGGGCCGCAGTGCTCCCTGCGCTTCTCGAGGATAGAGCGTCGCTGGGGCGAAGAAGACTTTCCAACCTCGGACCAGGGAGTGAATTTCGTCTTGGTGTTTCCGGCTTCGTCGAGGGTGACCTGGTAGAGACCATCGGCAACCTCGCTGGCTTGGGGGGCTTCGGCAGCTGCTGTCACCGCGTAGACACCGGCAAGGAGCATGATGAAGAAGATAGGAGCCTTCATTCTGGACGGTTAGAGAGATGTTTTTTTCTCTTGAAAAGGATACAAGTAGGGTTTTCTGGCTGTCTTGAACAGATGGATGCGATACTATTGCGGTAGAACTGTGGTTGCTGAAGTTGGGAAAATGTGATGGAATGACCGACCTTATATAGTGCGGAGTACCACTGGCTGCCGGACGGAGAATATGTCAGGGGGCACTTAGACGACTAGCAATCCTTCCGACGAACTGATGGTGCGGACATTGAGTTCACAGCAAAGTCGTCCATCATGATTCCACCTGATATTCGGTTTTCCAGCCTGGCTATCACAGCGTTTATGCATAGCGGAAATGTGACCCACTGAACGCGATTGCCCAAAGGATATCGTTCACTGCTGTGGGTCGCATCGTGCTCCAGGGGCGGCGCTCTGGAGCTTGCTTGTTTGAGCACATGTTGTCCCTATCTTTTTTTTCGCCGGGGAACCGCAAATAAGAGCCCGTCGCGAAAGTTGTAATATAGAAATACAAATTCTTCAGCGCACAACCTCCCTTCACCCCTGATGCCCCCATACCGCCTGCGGAGTTCCCTGAATACAGCGAAAGTGCTGCACGCTCGATTCGTGGTGACCCACCAATGCTTGACGGTAATGGGGCATTGGTGAATGAGTATATGTCATAGGAAAATGCCCATTTGCAGGCCTTGAGTTTTCGAATCAAGTCACTCGATAAGTTGCTTCAATTGGCTCGCAAGGATTGAATTATCGGCAGCCACAAACCCGAACCCGGAGGTCGATGGTTGTGGCGACTGCGACATCGAAAGATTCGGCCGGCCACGAGAGGCAGGCGATATTTGTTACCCAAATGAGCCAAGTGTTTCTAGTGACCGACCTTTTTAGATTATTTTTGTTTGACTGAACAAGCAGCAACTTACAAAAGACTTATTCACGATCGATCTCGAGTCATTACGAGCATAGCCTCTGGTTGCCTACTGTTTCCTTGAAGACACTTGAACTGTATTCATGACGCAACATCATCTGACCACTCGACTACTAGAGCACACTCGGCTGGTAAGACTCGGTATTCAGTTGCTTCATTTTGTCGCCTCACAAAACAAGCCCATGCACCTGAGCGAATTCGTTGCAAGTAATTCTCACGCGCGAACATAAATTGAGCGGTGTCTCCATCAATTCCTAGTTTCCTCCTCATTCAAGCTATTTAGGATCCAAAAAAAAAGCGTTCCATAACGCGCCAAAAAATTCTTCATTGGCCTGGTTTTCCTCCGACGTTATCAGACTGGCTCTGGTTGTGTCAATTCTTACATATCTTTTCAAGATCCCCACAATCTTTGAGGAACTGCTCCTTGAAGAAGTTTGTAAATTAAATTGCGCCTGGAGCGACGAGGAAAAACAACAAAAACAACGAAAACAATAAGAACAACAAAAACATCATCATCAACAACAACAACCAAGCGCAATTCCGAATCCCAATTGGTAACCTGGATTCTGGTCTCTTCAAGATTCCAACAAGATGAAGTGCAGCATCTTCTTGACCGCGACGCTCCTATTGGTCTTCCAAAACCACCTCCAGGGCGTCCAAGCCCGCCCCGCTCCCCTCGACGCACCCGATTCGGCGCGCCCAATCCCCTCGAGCAACAGTCAAGAATGAGTGCTCGTTCGTTGGATGGTTCTCTCTCGCAGGCTTGAATCAAGACTTAAATCGCATAATCTAATGGTCGCCCAATCCATGATGAAAGTACATGTATGGGATTGCTATTTAAATACTTATTGAGTTTGATTTTTTTTTCTTTGCTAAATTTGATGAGCTTTCCTACAGAGATTTCTTGTCCTCCTGCACAATTATCTCTTTTCCGCCCCTTATCAACGAATGAGAAGTTCCTGTCACAAATGAGAGAATTTCTGTCAGACCTTTCGATTTTCTCATTTTTTTCTTCTTCTTCTTCTTTTGTACCATGTAATACTGCTTCAGCCTTTGAAAGCTTGCAGACATGTGATGAATTAATAAAAACAAAGAATTGTCTAATGCTTTGGTGGAACCATGAATCCATTCTGGGAGCTCTTGAAGTACCATTGTTTCCATGAAGAAGAAAACATTTTCTTGTTCTTGCTTAAAATATTGTGCAACAAATCAGGACCATTCACCTGACCCAAAGTGAAGGCAACATGTACACATTGCCTTGCTAGGTACAAAGGGGCCCCTTTGTACCTAAAAAGGCAATGTGTACATGTTGCCTTCATTTTTGGCCTGGTGATTTAGTTGTTTCACTAGATGTTTGCAGTGGCTACATCACTGGTTCCAAATATTTCATCAGTGTGGGTTGGAGGGTCAGGTCAAATGAAGCATTGAAAAGATTCTTCAATTTCTTGCAATTTTTCTCTTTCAAACCAGTGCAATTTATACAATTTTTTGCGTAGAAAGCTCATAGATCAACATCCAGGAGTTCAGGTTTCAGTTTTTTGAGATGTTTTTATTTAAAGAAATTGGACTTTTCATGAGGATTCTTCAATATGAGGTTGGTATAGCAAATAAGGCACAAAAATGATGTTTTAGGTGATTTAAAAATCATCAAGAAAATCAATCTGATCATCAGTATGATTTTCGGCATTTTTATCTTGGAAAATAAGTTTTGCAGGGTTCAGGAAACTGTAGGGTGGATTCTTGACTAGATGATAATCCCCATGAATGCCACTCTTTCTATCCAATATTGATCACTGCTTAGGGCCACTTGAATTGCTCAGGATGTGTAAAAAATATATTTCTGGCTATTCTTTTAGAGTTTTATGATTTACTGTTAATAAATAGCCCAGATCACATTGTGAACTAGAGGAATATTTCTAACTCAAATATCATAAAGTCGACATTTTGTTTGAGTTCTCAGATCATTCCAAAATGGCTAGATCTGACAACCAGAAAAAAATCATGCAATTATCATGTTCAGAGGGTTTAAAATTCATTTTCAAGGTCCCAATGTGATCTGGGCTAAGCATCAAATGGATGGCTCTCAGCTCAGATCATGATGTTTTAAAGCTTCACAGACAATGATATTTTGGGATACCAGAATACAGCAACAAAAATGCTGCAATCACCTTTCTCTGGAGCTCCACAAAGCTTGACTTTTTTTCAGAAATCATATGGCTGTGTACCAGGGTTTGAAAGCAATTCTGGTCCCCACATCCAAAAATGGTCTGGGGGGCTTCACCCAGGGGTACAGCCATTCAAGATAATTTTCTCAAGAAGCCACCACATCATGTCCTGGCAGCACTCTTTGATCAATCCAAGATGTGCCCAGGAAATCATGTGTTTTAAGGATTGTATCAAAAATATTTTCCTTGGATAATTCTTTCTGTTGGTTGTTTACAACAAAAAAAGCAACTGAACAAGAAATGTAATTTGCCATATGTTGTACCAATTTTAAATAGAAGATTGACTGTTCAAGAGGCTCTGAAAATACTTTGGGAGCCAACAAAGCAAGCAAAGATGGTTGCATTGTTGCCTCAGAATTCCCTCCTCTTGCTCCCAAAACACCCGCATATGTAAAAAGCTCACCACCAATCAACTGCACTTGGATAACACCACATATTTTTCTGTTTGGGGCAAAGCCTTAAGCAATCATTTCACATGGATGTTTTAAGCCTCAATGCTACTGTAAAAAGATAATAGCTTCAGTTTTGACTGAAAAGATCTTTTAAACCTATTTTTTCAGGGAGGGAAAGCCAGATTGCATTCCAGATTCTTCCTGCAGAGACATTCAGGGAATATATTGAGGTTTCACTGCAAAAAAAAAACTTGCTCAACTGCCTGAAGTTGATATACAGCATTCTCCAGCCAAGCCAACATCCAAACTCCACCTGTTTGCATATTGAGATGTGTTGGGACGTTCACTGTGCAGTATTCACAGTGATTGTGCATCAAAGCTTGGTTGAATTAATCTTGTAGAAAGGTTGGAGTAACAACAGAAGCTTCCTGTGAGTTTCTGCATGTCAACTGCAGGTAGTTGAGCGAGTTCTTTTTTGCAGTGTTGCATGTTGAAGACCTTCTATTTTTAAGCAAAATTAAACAATTCAGCTTCTGGGAGAATAACAGGTATGGTAATATTTCCCCTTTTTCTGACAGAGATAATCTCAAAGATGACTGGCCATTCAACCTCAGGTTCAAGCACAGCTTGGAAGATTTTGAAATATTCCACTGATCAATGAGCCCACTTTCAATAAACTTCAGGGCCCCAGTAAACCCAGGACATCCCTCTGGATCTTGAGGGTAAAATCTATTCCAAGATGGCTCACAGTAGAGCTACGCAGTGAACATGGTTCCTAAATATGGATCTCAAAACAATAGGACATTTTGTTAATCCAGAAACTTCACAAAAAAAAAAAAGGAAAGTCCCAGCACAATGGGGGCAGTTGAAAAGTAAAGAGGCCCATTGTATTCTTTCAGAGATTAACTACACCAAGTTGAGCAGCTTTTTTGTGGTTGTGGTTGTGAAGCCATGTTGTTACATGTGGGTTGAAATCTGACCTGATCAAGAGCTGCTTCTGAATTTCTGATAAAGAGGGAGACATGCTGAATGAGAAATGGTAGTCAATATGAATGATCAATGGGAGTGCTTCTAGTGACAGACACTGACTATTTCCTCAATTCAGTCTTTGTGCTTCCATAATAGTATACAACATTCCAAGCTTTGAGGGGAGATTTGAGGTCCCTGCATTTCTGGCACATCACAGAAGAAGGATTGAACTTATTTGTGCCCTAGTTATTTGTCAAACACACTCACCTTTCAACGATGGCTCAATTTCTTTCTTTCTAGGAATGTCTCAAGAATCATGAACCATTTCTTTTATCTACACTGACTGCAGCTCTTTCATTGTTTACCTTTGATCTTGTAGTGCATCATTTGAAACCTTGATTTTTCCACTAGCACTCTATAGAGTAATTAAAAAAAAGGCCATGATTTTCAGTTGCTTTTTTTTTAGTACAAAAGCTGGTGCTTTGACCTTTGTTTCACATGCCACTCCTCAACAACCAATATCTTTTTTTTTTTTTCAATTTTTTTTTTGATACATTCCTCATGGGTTTTTCTTCTTGATCTCATTGTTTTTTCATGAAAAATACACAATGTTTGTAATTCCCTTCTTGCAGCATATAATAGGAAAAGCCAAAAAAAGAAAAGAGTTTTTTTTTCAATTTTAGGGTTCAAATGGGATACTCTGATCTTGGCGAGTTAGCTTTCAATCATAGTCTCCCAAAGCCTTTTTTTTTCTTGCCATATAACCACCCTGTTATTTTGTTATATCATGTTAAAATTATAGATGGATGGATTGATGGGTCCGTCTTATTAACAACTTTTCAAGCAAGTCCTTCTTAAATAAAAAAAAAAAAAGACAAATGAAACCATTCCTGATGCAGTTCCTGTCAGTTTAATCAACTTGTTTCCAGTGCTGTATGTTCGCGATTACTTTGGTATTTTTGATTATAATCTCTAGAAGGGGTAAAGTTTCTGCGGAAAGCGTGTATTACGATATTGTGGGATGCGGATCTTTGAGATGAGCATGTGTGTGTGTGTTGTACAGGAAGTGTCCTTTCGAGGGAGGGGTCCCAGTTTTTTCTGTTTTTTTTTTCTTCCTTTCAGTTCTCGCACGGACCGCTTCCTGACTTGCCTTGGCCATTCACATTCACAATTTAATTATCAATAATTAATTAATTTTCTTCAAACACTTCACCGCACCGGCAAATGAACCAGCTTGTTGACCATCCACACCCACTCACCCCCAACAAACTCAACCTCATCCCACCAAACAGCAGCAGCAACAACAACAACCAGCATGTCCCAGTCCTCCAAGACTACCCACCCAAATCACCCGACGAGCTACCCAACCAATCTGCCACCCGACTACTCCTTTCCTCAACACACTCCCATCCCCACCATGACCATCAGAAACTAGAGCTCAAAGCATTCCCGCTACATCTTCCCAGCAGACCCAGGTCTCCTCCGCTCTCCCAGTCCCTCAAGCTCAACAACAAACAGCCGCAAACTTACCTCCTGGATCACTTCTCGGAAGAATGTCGAAAGATGTTTTATACCGGCGACCCCATCGCTACCAAGAATGTCGAAACCATCATCAAGAACTTACCCGCCGCATCCAAGGCTGCGTGAGTAATTAATTCATAGGAACAATCCCCCCTCAAAAAAAGTAATTGACATTTCCCCTCCTCCCTTTTTTTTTCTTTTCTTTTTTCTGTTGTTTTCAACAGATATACCAAACAGATGGCCACAGTGCGATCCCAGTTTCACAGAGATGCTGCCAGCTCGAGACGGGCGGAAGTTGACAAGCTCTTACTCGACACACTGCCCTCCTCTATCATCATTAAGGCTGTGGGTAACGACTCGAGTCTTAGCGCCTTGCGATCTCCCAGGGCTCGTCAGGAGCGTCTAGATCGCTTAAAAAAGTTCATCAATGCTCATTGTGTCCGCAACATGGTTGGCGTACATCGTAAGCTTTCCCCCAGCTACTATCCCACAGAAGAACACACACCGCTCACTCACTTGCGAACTGCAAAAAAAAAAAAAAAGCTTTTTTCAACTCTTTGTGCGCCGTACTTCATCTCATGAGCCTCCCCGCCAGGAAGTCTGGCTCCGGTAAACGCAGAGTCGAATGGGAGATTGACCTTGCCGTGTTCTGTGAGGCTGGTGGAGAGCCGTTCTTGGTAGACAGTATCCAATTCCTTAAAGGTGTAAGCATCCCTTATTTTTTTGCTTTCGGACGGTCAACCTCCTAATTTTTATCACATTGAATTTCGTGATAGGTTCTGGGCTTTGAGGACCATTTGAAGCCTCTGGTAGCCTCGTCCCTCAGGGTGTCCTTCGCGACGAGCACCAACACGTATGATGCGGACGAGTCAGAGGACGAAGATGGGGCTATGGATGTGGTGATAGGACACTTAGATGGGGATGATGGGCTCACGTTGGAAGAGCGGCAGGAGCTGGAGGTGGACGAGAGCGAGCTGGTGCAATTGCAGGGCGAGGGCCCGTTTGCAGACTCGCCGTCGGAGGAGGCATATGGGCAAGCTCGCGCATTGAAAGGCAAGATGACGTTCAAGGGCCGCGACCGGGCCCTCTCGGATCCCTTCCTCGACCCCGCCCCTCCCCCTCGTCCCGCCATTAGGGAACATTCCTCCCCGCGCATCACGGTCTCCCCGCCGGCGACGGAGGAGCAGCCGCATCCCAGCACGCCCATCCGAGCCCAATCTACCGCACAGACCTCTTCCCCGCCCACCGAGCTTCATCCGCGTATAGCCAGCGGTGAGCATCAGTCGCAACTCCGACGGTCGCCGACGCAGAACTCACTCGACGCGCCGCCACCCACGGAGACGCGGATCTTCCGCTCCCCCTCATACCTTACCGTCCCGGAGTTGCGCGAGCTGATTGGGCTGTTTCCCAGCTTCATCACGGTCAGGACCAAGCCGCTCAAGTTCGACCGCAACGGGATGCTCGACTCGTCGCTCCCTAGCAATCGGGCAGAGAAATCTGAGCCTGCGGCTAAGCTCAGGCTCAGGCCCGCTCGTCCCTCCTCCTCCTCCGTTTCCTCTGGTACCACCTTTGCTGGCCACGGCGCTATCAGGGTCTCGGTCTTTGAGAAGGATCCTGGCTGGAAAGGCTCCCTCATCGAACGCATCAAGGTGTTCTTCTTCCGCTTATTCAACCTGTAACCCTCTCTTGCTACTGAGAGAGACATTAGTCCAACTTAATACCCCACACTTGATATTCCTTGCCTTTTTTTCTATTTTCAGATATTTCTCCTACATTGGCTTATCTTTTTCTAAAGAAAAGGAAGTCATGATGACTTGCATGCCGTGCCTGAACTCAGATTCTCCTTCCTTTCCTTCTCGAATGACCAATACCATCAAAAAAAATAAAAAACAATACAACATTTCCCCCTTCCCTCCCGCTATATCTTACTCCTTTTTTTGTTGGTGCTTTGCTGAGAGATGGAGGAGGAGGGAGGACACGCATACTTTTTTTACTTCATCTTTCTTTGTTTTCTTGTGTGTGGTCGCTCGTGTCCGCGTCTTCTCTTTCTCATTGACCAATTTTTTTTTTTCTTGCTCTTGTGACGACGACGATGATGATGATGATGTGGTAGTGGTGGTGAAGGTTAACAATTGCGGTTCCGTTCCCCCCCTTCTTATTTTTTCTTTTCAAGTTTTTTTTTTTCTATTTTTCACTACACATTTTTATTATGCAATTTAATTACATACCCTCATCAATTCAAAGCATAAACGAACTATTGATTTTTTTTTTTTTTTTTTCCTCAGAGAGTTTTGAGTTGCCTTTTTTTTTATGATGATGATGCTGGGTTTATGCGTTGACAATGGGACAGTTTGATCGTGATGGTTTTTGATAACTGTCAACCACATTTTCTGGTGTGGGGTGGTTGTGTGAGAGCATCTCTGCTACAGCTGCATCATATCTGAGAAATAAAGCCCTCTCTGCTCTTGTCACATCAGTTGTACATTCTCAGAAAACGGGGTGGAGGGTGCTGGCATGCGGTAGCCACATATGGATAAGTCTCTTGTGTCCCCTGTTCTCCTCCCCTAAGTGACGTGCACGCCTTCGTCCTCGAAAAATCCTTCCTGAACGACGAGAACGACAGTTTCCTTGGTCTTGACCTACTCAAAAACAAAGCCGTCGCAGCACAGTACACTCGACGACGCTTTGCTTGCTATAGTAGAGTCGCAAGAACTGTCCTCGTCAAAGGAACTTTTTATCGCCCCCCCAATTGAAATGCCAACGTTCTGGTTGAAGGCACAAAATCATGCTGGTCGAAAAAATGATCCGATTTTCATCTGATAACCTCCCCGCTAGCGAATCATGGCTACCTCGTTTCTGCTCCATCATGTCTGATGCTGAGCATGCCCAACTCACCATCGATGAGTTTGGTGGTCTATTCCTTCAAGCTATTGCTAAGCCCCCTGGCGTTGACGCGAAGAATTTGGAATACTCCATTAGTCAGCCACTCGATGACATGACCACGATACCGTCGTTTGGCAATGTAACGACTATCATTCAGTCAGCGCTCAGCAAGGTCTCGAATGGATCCACCCCTGCTCTGCCACCAGGTACAATCCCATCCGACGTTGAAACGTCGGTTAATGCGATCAACGGTCGTCGCCATGACCGTCACAATCCTCCACATTGCTGTTCCGCCGAACAGCCCAACAACCCAACCTCCGGAAAATTTTCTGTCGAGAGGGCCACCTTCTATTGTGGGAAAGGTCATTCTGACTCATTGATGGAACATTTTGGTTACGTCTGTCTCTATTGTAAAGAGACAGGTCATTGGTTGTCAGCTATGTGTATGAAACTTGGGGGATCCAATGGATATGCCAAGTACTATCACTGTGCTGAAAGTTGA
>LAVV01012084.1:0-11020 GCA_001263375.1 Puccinia sorghi
CTGAGTGAAAATCTGTTAGTTTGAAAAAAAACTACGCTCCATGATGGTGTAACCTGAAAAAAATTACAACTAACACTACACCAACTAAAGGAAAAAAAATTGCTGTGCTAGCAGCTAGTGTAGCGGCATAAATATTGAAGTAACGCTACCAAGATTTGGGTGAGTAAGACTGGCTGCTACGCTTACTGGTAGCAAAAAGCGTAATTTAGCGTAGTGGCCCACCATTGAAGCTGCCATAAACTGGGTGTTGGGGGTCATGGAAGTGTATCTGAGAGCCAGTTTTGTGGCTTGGGTTTTGAATCTTCAACCCAGGCCACCCAGTTTTGGGGTTGCAGGTTGTGAAGTTTGACCCAAAACCCAGATATGGATATCCAAAATAAGCTTTTGACCCGCAAGCCACCTGCCACGGGTCTTTTTTTAAGTTGTGACCTGCCGCGGCGTTGTGAGGGCGCTGGGGTGGGTTGCACCTTCAATTTGGGTTTGTCACATGTTGAAGACCCCAAAGGAATAAATGAAAGTATGAGAATGATAGAATGAAATAAGAAAATTACCATCCTCTGATTTTTTTCTGACAATAAATCAATAAACAAGATCACAGTTAAAACTGATAGTAATGCAAACCAAAAGAAACAACAAGCCTGAGATAAAAAAGAGATGTCCAATAATTAAAACTTGAAAGAATTATCGAAAAAATGATTGACCAATTACCTCCACTTGATTTACTTCCTAACTCCTCCTCAGGTTGGATGATCTTGAGTGAGTTGTGGTTTGCAGAGAAAATACACAATTAGAACTTGATTCAAGTTGTTGATTGAGGGATTGATGAGTTAAGTTTGGGATGGATGAAATTGGGATCTGGGTTACTGGATCCTCTTCACCCATGTGATTTCTTCAAATGGTACTTGATTTATGCATATTTAAATATGAATAATACACCAAGTCCAGATTATTCACCAACAAAGGATTATCCCATGATTTCGAAGTGCCTGTATCTTTTCCAACACCAGAGCTATGTAGGGTCATGTTGTAAATGTTAGTATTCAGTAAAATTGACCCTTGATAAATCTGGTGTTAGGAGAAATTGAAGAATAATAATGCAAATGTTTTAGGGTTATGAAAGATGATTCCATGCTTTGAAAGTGCCTCAGTATTTTCTTGAAAACCAGATTTATGTAGGGTTGTTGTGCTTGAATAATAACATTTACAACATGAACCTGCATAGTTATGGTGTTTAAAGAGATACTGAGGCACTTCCCATCACATAAATCATCTTTCATAACATGAAAAAATATTTTTTATCTTTTTTCAATGGCTTTTGCATGTCCCCTCACACTTGCTTTATGTAAGGTCACCGTGCCTAAATACTAACATTTACAAGATGAACCTACATCAATCTTATGTTTAAGAATGTACTGAGGCACTTCACAATTGTTGAATCATCTTTCACAAAAAAAAATCTTTTTTCAATGGCTTTTATATTTCCCATAACATAAGAGTTATGTAGGGTCACTGTACCTAAATACTAACATTTACTATATGAAACTACCCATCTCTGGTGTTGGAAGTTACTGAGGCACTTCCAAATAATTCAATTATCTTCCATAAAACTTCTTCATTTTTTATATTTTTTCAATGGATTTTGTACATCCCCTGACACAAGAGTTATGTAGGGTCACTGTCCCTGAATACTAACTTTAAACAAGAAAATATCTATGAAAGCATATGTGATCTGTTTTTAGAATTCATCATTCATCAAGAGCAATCTAAAAAATCAACACTCCGAAAGTTTCATATTGAAACCTCTCCAGACAATGCAGATATCCACAAATCAGATTTTGCTACTTTTTTGAATCCCCTATCTCTGAAAGGTGATGTGATCTCTTTCTACAAACCATTACATATTGAGATTGAAAGATGAAAGCCACCCTCTGAAACATTTATCCTGAACCCTCTTGAAACAAAGCAGCTACCAACAAATCAGATCTTCCTACTTTGAGAGGGTATTTCCTTCAAACCCCCACGACACAATATTTCTGAAACAAGACATGATCTGTTCTTACAAATCATTCTGCATTAACATTCAACTAAAAACTCCACACTCTGAAAGTTTTCTCATGAAACCTCTTGAAACAAATAGTCAAACTCATCTTCCTACTGTGGGGTGATTTTAAGGAAATTCTTACAACACAATTTCTCTAACACAAGATGTGAAATGTTTCTAAAAAATCAACAATCATAGAAATCCTACTGCAAACTCCACACTCTTAAATTTCTATCCTGAAAAATCTTGAAATAAAACAGATATTATCAAACAATATTTGAAAATATCTCTCAAACTAGAATATAAATTTATCTAAAATCCATCATCAAAAAAAGATTCAACAACAAAATCCACAATTGGAAATATTTAAATTGATATTTGTAGAAGTTGAGGAAGAATTCTTAATTGGCAGTGGAGAAAAACCTTGGATGTTGATTGTGCAGGAGTTGAAAATGAAGCTGGGGGTGGATTTGAAACCTGAGAAACGCAAGATGACAGCAGTGGGCACAAGTTGGGAGGGAGGACTGATGACAAAGCGCAGACTATTCACCTTGTGAGGTGATGGAGACAGGCAGATGACAAAGATGAGTGAGAAAAGAGATATAAGAAGGAAAAACAAGCTCTATACAAGGAACTATAGACAAGCAAAAATCCTAATGAGAATAAGATTTTAAAAAATTTGGTGTGTTCCTCCCTTCCAAATCCTAACCTAATCAATCTTTTGTCCCTCCACAACTGACTATCCTAAATGGTGTTGAGAATTCAGGTGGGATGATTGTGACTGGTGCTCAAGATGTGATGTCACGGGGCACAGTCTCTTTTTTTGAAAATCTATTTATTTAGCCAGTAGTAGTAGAAAGACAAGAAACAAGGAAATAAAAGAGAATGAAAATAAAAAAGACCACAATCAGACGAAAGAGGGAGACACAAGGATGAGATAAAGAAAGACACCAACATAATATTTTATATCAGAAACGACAACACTAGGGAGACGACGAATGACAGCGATGACAGCCAGATAACTAGATGAATACTAGACAAGAAAAACACATTCAGTTAAGAAATAAACAACAAAGATGATTGACCGTACAACGGATGCCTGCACTAGTCTTGTTCTTGATAGTTCTCCTCCTGAATTGATTACTTGCTCCGAATCTGCTGATTTCTGTCAGAATTGCAACCAGTCAAATGGCCCTCAATATGCTGGGAAGATGTATAGTCTGGGATGGAAAAATGGATATGAAGCATCAAGAATTGGCATAACAGGTATAGCAGCAAAGGTTTTGATATGTCACGGAGCACAGTCTCTTTATTGAAAATATATTTATTTAGCCAGTAGTAGTAGAAAGACTAGAAAGAAGGAAATAAAAGAGAATGAGAATAAAAAAGAACACAATCAGACAAGAGAGGGAGACACAAGGATGAGATAAAGAAAGACACCAACATGATATTTTATATCCAAAACAACAACACTAGAGAGACAACAAATGACAGCAATGACAACCAAATAAGTAGATGAATACTAGACAAGAAAAACACATTCAGTTAATAAATAAACAAAAAAAGTTTATTGAATGTACAACAGTACCTCTGATGCCTGCACTAGTCTTGTTCTTGATAGTTCTCCTCCTGAATTGATTACTTGCTCCGAATCTGCTGATTTCATTGTTGAGCTGTAAGTCTTGAATGATTTCTGAGTGATTAATGATGTATTACCTGATGATGCTTGATTTACTTGTTATCCTTGACTGGGATCTTGAATTCTTTCTTCAGTGTCTTAAGAAAGTGGTTCTTGATTTGAAAAATGGGACTTTTATCAACTAAGGCCATGGGCACAAGAGAAACCCTAACCGTTAAATCACACCAAGCATATGCATGTGGCACTTACAACACAACAGGTTGCAAAGGATCCAGACAGATATTGTGAGCTCCAAAGCCATGTTCCTGAACAAAACACCTTCATAGCTTCTCTTTCTGGGCTAGATATTTTCTTATTGCAATTTCATTTTCTTTTGAAAAAGAAAATTCATTCAAATGATTCAATATTGCCGTGGGTTCTGTTATGCTTAAGTTTGTTCTATATTCAATCAATTACTTAAAATTATATATAAATATATTTATACATTTATTTCTTGATTAAAATCTTTTTAAGCTTATCAAATTCATATATAGGGACCTTCTACATATTTTTTCTATCAAATGTGACAGTTCTTTCAATACTGAGTAAAAAATGTAAGAAATAAATTTTTCTTTTATATTATATGTGGAGGAGTATATTTATCCTCATGCTATGCTTTTGGAGGGTGAACCTAGGTTATTTTGCATTCAGAAATCCAAGATTATTTTATTATAACTGGATATCTTGATTGTTCTATAATCATTTTTATTTATCAATTTTTTATGCTGTGTTGAGATGTATCTGCCATTTGAAAATCTGCCATTACTTGACATGATAATGTTCAAGGAGGGATCACCTTTAATTCAAAATAAGTTGTACACATATGTCATAAAAACACACCAATTGCTGCCAGAACATCCTGTGACAGTCCTGTGTTTTCTCTTTTTCTCTATTGTTCTCCCTCTCTTTCATTTCTGCCCTTTCATTCACTTTCTTTCACTACACAAATATCAATTCCCACTCAAACTCACCACTCAACATCAAACCTCAATCAAATCATGTTGTGATTAAGATGATAGATTGCTGACTGGGGAATGTACAAAGGTGCGGAGGCTGGAGATAATCCCCCCAGTTGGGGAAACCCCTGGCAAGTCCTGAAGGGGGTTACAAGATCATAACAAATCAACTCCTCACTTCTACTCTCTTGTATCACACTCTTAATTCTCATAGAATTACTCCTTGAGACCTTGTTAATCATGTTTTCTCAAACTCTTTCACTGACCTCCTTTTTCTTCAGTCATTCTGTCATCTCTTCCTTCTTCACATCTCACTTTCTCTTCAGCCTCATTATCCAGTCAAACCTTTCCATGTCCACCATTGGTTATTTTTCTCTAGAATTTCTCTCTCTTTGTCATGATCATGTTTTTCTGATTGACCTTCTCCAGTGTGTTGGCTCTTGTTAGCATAATCTAAATATTCAAATAACAGATTCTTTACAAACTCCACTCTAAAACAGTGTATATAACCAGGGGCTCTCCAGTGGTCCGGCCACATACGATGGCCCTCTATAGGTGAAGATTGAGGTTCTGTTGGCTCTACCAGAGCATGCCATCAAGGCTAGCTTGGTTTATCAATTGAGAAATTAAAAGTTTCAGCCCAGGGTCAGCAATCCTGTCCTACCATTGAGGATAAGGACCGTTGGAGTGATGAGGCATGGAGATTGTGATGACCCAGATGGGCTGTAGCAATTTGGAGAGAGACTTGCTACAACTTGGGATGTATAGCAAGTTTGGCCAACCCTGGATGGGGTTGGCAAGTCATGTAGCGGCTCTTAACTCAAGCCCCACCTTTTGAACTTGTGAAGCAAGTGTTGAAAGGAGGGGCTTGTCACCTAAGTACCATATTTGGCCTGGAAGCAAAATGCCCTTTTTGCCAGAATCAGCTTTTTTGGATTGAATCAAGTATTAATCAAGAACAACAAGAAGCTTTTCTCCGCGGAGAGTTGGGAACACTTGGGGGCAATCTTGACTTCCAGTTGATCCATTTTCCTTCCCCAAAGTCACAGAAATAGAGGGGATAAAAGCTCAGTGAGTATCCACATTTGACATGTGGAAAGGCCAGATCAAGGCCTATCAAATGATGTAAAGAGGCTTTGAAGAAGTTGTGTGCTTGGCCCTCATCTAGTGGACTGAAGTTTTGTCCAGCCAAATGTGATTTGCTTCCAAGCGCAATATCCGACATTGCAGGCAAGCTACTCCTTCGGAGCTTGCGCCCACCTATGTCCCAGGCCCTCTGAAGAGTAGAGGGGCTTGGGTTAAGCGGCATAACTCCCTAAATTGGGGTCGCGGGCCCCTGTTTAGCGTGTCCGTTGGAGACGCTCTAAGACTAGAAAGACAACCAAAAAGAAAGTCAATTGAAGCAGCAGTTAGGAACAAAATTAAACAAGCCTAAATGTGTGATGCTGATGATGAAAAGAAAAGATGCGTAAATCCGAGTTAAGAAAAAAAAGGTGATGAATAAAATGACACAAACAGAAGTATAATCAAAATAAGAGAGAGAGAGAGAGAAAGGAAAGAAAGTACAAGTCAGAGAAGGAACAAATCCCAATGTAAGAAGAAAGAAACAAGCAAAGCACTAGTACGGAGTCTGAATTCTAATTTTCTTCTTCTTCGTCCTTTCTTCTCCAAGTGGACCCCACTAAAATTCGTTACCTCTGCTGCTCAACCAAAACATATAAAGATACCATGTCCGGTGGGACAACATTCTCAACGCCAGCGCTCTGAGATTATCGTGTCAAGTCACGAAAAGCCGAGTCCAGAATCCTACGTATCTAAGAGAGAGAGGGAGAGAGAGAGACAGAGAGAGAGAGAGAGAGAGAGAGAGAGAGAGAGAGAGAGAGAGCAACAACAGTCAGCCAAATCAAGAGAGAAAAAAAGGGAGGGGGGTATTGTTTTCTAGGCAAGAAAAACAGGGTTTACTTCTGCATAAGTGACGATGGCACAGGTCTGGTCATCCCTGCTGATCAGCGTGAGTTTCTCGTCCGAGTTGCTGTCCAACTTATTCAAGCACATCAATACATGGCTCAGATCTGTCACCGGTTTGCCTTGCGAATCCACTTGATGGAACACATAATCCCGGAATAATTTCAACAGATATCGCTCCGATGTCTCGGACCAATTCGGATCATGATCAAACCTTTTTTTTGGTTGAGATATTTCAAAATCCATGGTTTTTGTACCGCCAATTGTCAAACAAAATAAACATTGAGGTTTCATTATCACAATTATTCCATCATTTTTGCCGCTATGAGGAAAAAAGAACATCAATCAGAAAAAGTCACAGCACGTACTCAGGTCTTTCGTTGATAAAGCCAAGCTTGACCATCAATCGTACCAAACGACCATTCTCTAACTCTCGGGACAGACATTCCTCGAGTAAATCATTTTGGCTGGATTTTTTTTTTCGAAAAAAAGGAATCAACAGCAAGGATTGCGAGTTTGCCGATGCATTCAAAGATGGAAAGAGTGAGATATGAGAGATGGGTGGAGTACAAACTTGAACACTTTGGTCATCTCGTCCAAGCCACGATTCCACAGCATCCGCAAAAAGCCATCAATAGAGATTGGAAGGCCATCGTGAGTAGGAGCGAAGAGATAAGCGACAATCTCACTGAGCTCGGGTGAGTAGAACTGCTTGACGTATTCCATCCCCTTCGTGAGCGAATTATTATCCGTCTTCGCACAAATTGAAGAACTGGCTAGCGAACAGATCAAGCATCCCAGATCTCGAAGATCTTCTAGCTGCATGTCTTCTGCCATTTGATGCGGCGAGTACTCTGTTACATCTAGAATGCCGCACCCATTAATCCTCACCCTGGTTGTTCATCAAGTGAATTACCCGAAACATTTGGGTGAGGGGATAAACATGGTTTCGAAAAAAAAGTTCTTAATATGATTGCAATTCAAGCATCGTTTCCCTCCCCAGAGATCCTACGAATTGAGAAAGGGGAGCCTTACCGATTGGTCCCTGTCAATAATATTTTTGTTGTATCGATTGTTCTTACAGAGAGGTTAGCTGAATGGACTGTTTTGATTGCATTCGCGATCTAGAAAGATAGAGAAACACGACATGAAAGCCTCAATAGCTAAATAATTCACGATAAAATCAAAAATGCTATCTACCTGCAATACGTAAGACCAGATAATTCTTTCTTCTACCAAGCCAATACGTGATTGGTTCCCGTTGGTAGGCCGGTGCCGGTTATATCTAGATCCAGTGTGAGTTGTATTGGAAAGACTCGAGCGATGGTCTACTTCGTCAGCTGCAAAGGATCTGGTCCCGCTTTTCTTGGACGATATGTGCTCGTCGTACAGAGTTTGACTGAGGGGATGGTAATCATAAGCAAATAAGATAGCTGTAAAAATTAACAAGGTAGTCATAACATCAGTTTGCTAAAACACATACTCAAAGAGTTTAGGGCACAATTAGTGGAGCGAAAAAAAGAGAGGGGGAAAGTGAAGGAAAACAAATATTACAATGATCGCCGAAAGCCCTAGTGGTAAAAGCTTCGCGAACATTCACGATTGCAGGATGTCGAATTTTTCTCCATCGTTCGACTTGGCCAATAGCAACTTCACCCTGCCCAGCTTTTAAGCGTACGCCTTCGACGCGATACAAGCAGTAAGCTTTGCCGTCCAGCGAGCAGAAAGCTTTATAAATCCAGCATGGGTTTCGCAACACTCGACTAGAATACGGGCTGCGATTTACATTCGCGCCGGGGTTCAAGGAGGAGGATCCATTGGCAACCCCACCAGGTATTGCGGGGTGAATCGAGCTGGTGGCGTTGTTGGTCGCGTGTGGTGAGTCAAGTACTACCAATGAGTGATATGCCCCTAGATCTTCTGGTGTCCTGGCTACCTCGTGTGTTGGACCTTGTAAAATAGCTGCCGATTCTGATGTGAATGTCGTAATAGTGAATGAATCAGTCCAGTGGAAACTCAAAAGGGGAGATCAGATGGGCTTCTGACATACTCTTCTGCAGGGTCTCTCGGATCGAAGCAGGCATGAAAAATTTGTTGAGGGCTAGTTGATGAGGATGTTGATTAGATGAATGGGGTAGAGGGGGAGCGTAGAGGTGGTAGTTGAGCTAGAAGAGATCCTTATTTTAGCAAAATGAACATAGTGCACAGAAGTAAAAGGAAAAACAAGTGTAGAAAAATTATTTTTTCATTTTTTTTGTGTAAGTATTTTTTTATTTGTTTTTTATTTTGACTGACAGGCCGTTGGAAGTTTGACATTGAAGGAGCTGATACACGATTGTGAGGTATGAATCCGTCGTGAGACATATAACCCTCGTTAATAGAATGTGTTCCTTGAGAATGCAGTAAACGCTCGGCATCGTAGGCGTAAGGATTGTGGGGGTGAAATGATGGTTCACTCGGATATGACGTAGATGACGATGATGAATACGAAGGGGCAGATTCGGATGGAGCTGAATGATTGTTGTGCGTCGACGGCTGTTTTGAAAAAAAAAAAAGAAAAAGTGAAGTGACCAAGTATTTGAGATAACAGTCAATCAGTGAAGCTTCAATCAGACTGTTAAGTTAAATGAAGGAGTGGTATCCAAGTTTAGAAAGCACAAGATGCAAGATTACTTGATGATTGTGATGGCTTTTCCGATGTCACGTCATTTGACATATGTGATGTTCTGTAACCAACTACTATTAAGACTTCCTGATGGCTTTAACGACTATGCCCATGTTACGTTATGTGATATATATGTGATGTGCTGTAACCAACTGGGATTGATAGTGGTCCACTTCATCAAAAAATAGATACTGACTAACATCGCTGGTAGGTACCAAACCTGATGGAGCGAACTCGGCTGCAGCCTTATTCAATTTGACTTGCGGGCCACTCCTTCCTGGAAGATGATATGGATTCAAGGTCCCACTCGGTACGAAAATGGGTGCATTGGTGGTTAGGCCAGCTCCATTGGATGCTATTGGGGTTGCCGTTGCAGGTCGTGCAGGATGAGGTAGAGAGAAATTCCGGGGAGACGAAGGACTAGATTTCCGACCGGTTGAAATTGTGGCAGATGTCTATCCATGGACAGAAACAAATTGTGGGTGGGTTGAGTTTTGGTATGCTCAGTTTTTGTTTTTTGTTTTGAGGATTGATGGAATTTTGTACTGACTTGATGATTAAATTGATTACTACCGTTCGATTTGCTGTGGGCCTGATAATCAGCTGAAAGTATATAATGCTGGGATTAGCCTTGCCAGAGGAAAGTTTGTTCAAACGGAAGAATGAATGCTGACCTAATTAAGAGGATGAGAAGCAGATAAGTCAGCAAAGTGTGAGCTGTATGATGTGCTCTGGTATTGAGGAGGATAAGAGAAAAAGGGTGAGACATACCATTGGAGACCTTTTGCTGGGTGGGGGAAGCCGGAATACCTGGGTGAGAGATGGAGCCGAGGACAGGCCGGGGGGACGAGGAGGCGGAGGTAGTTGAGCTAGGCGGGCGAATCCTGTGAGGAAGGGTAGAGCAGAAGTTAATTGGCTCTTGCGGCATGAGAGGGAGGGAAGAGACATACTGGACAGCAGCGGATCTTGTGGCCATTTGTCTACGGTTGCGGTTGAATCGTTCGAGTGGAAAGAGAAAGAAGTGTTGAAGAAGAAAAGACTTTTAAGCAAGAGGCGGGTGGAGGGAGCACTGGAGAGTGTCAAACGGTCAACAGGCTGGTTGCTGTCATAATCACCATATCACAGGCTAAGACACGCACATATCAAGCTAGCAACACTCAACATTCAATCACCTGGTTGTCTTCCAAAGCATCCTTCCTCTGTTCCTTCTCAGCCTCACCTTCTCATTGACACCACCATGGCAGATCTAATTGCGAAACCCATGTCAGATCTGAAATCACACTAACTACAAAAGGGAGAAAAAGACCGGTGATATTGCTTTATGATCAAAAATCACCTCCTCCTATTGCAGTTTTAATTAGGAAGTAACACTCGACACCAACACGAGAACAGCCACTGCTATCACTCCCAACTCAAACTGCCCGTTCCTGGAGGTCTTCCGGCCGGTCTGGACCCACCTTCCAGATTTAAATCTGGATTTTCAAGTTCTAAATTTCCAGACATTTCTGATAGGTCATATTGAACAAGTGAAAAGGAAGGTTGTGTAGTGTGGGACTCAAACCCACAACCTCAGCATTCATGAGTAATGCTCTAACCCTTATAAGTACACATTGCCAATGTGTTGGTTTGTGGAGTACATTAGTTATGTACAGCTTGTGTTTGGTGTTTTGCCTCCAATGCTGTTAGGAAGTCTCACATGGATGTGTTAGCAAATG
>LAVV01012095.1:3040-14059 GCA_001263375.1 Puccinia sorghi
TTAGACTTCCAATCTAGTGAAGTGATAGTTTGTGTGTTTGGTATAACACACCACCAGGACCAATCAATGATCACCAGATGACAAGTGACATCAGGCTACTGAATTGAATCAATTCACTAGCATCATGTCACCTGTCATCAGGTGCTTATTGATTTGTCCTGGTGCACTGATCAATATTGGTGTAGGTTTTGTCTGGTTCAACTCAGTATGGTACTCATATCTGGAAGTAAGGACTCTACCAGTTTCTTTGATGTGTTCTTTTAAATTGTGCTTGTAAATTCACTTAATATGGTTCTAAAATAATGACCAAATAATATTCAATGTCCTGTAGTGGGTTTTCTCACTACAACTAATTTGAGGAGGGCATGATTGATTGAATGGGTGACACTATTATTGAATTAAGCTGGGAGGAGAGCCTCTTTTATATTATAGACAAAGGTGAGATATTTTGGCAGGTGAGACGCAAGTGAGGAATTATTTCTGGCAGGAAAAATAAATTGCTATGGAAGCATGATGTCAGGTTGTGCAGGGTTCCCAGTAATAATGCATTTCCTCCACTATGATATCACCAGGGATGTGAAATGGAATATTCTAGTCTTTCCATGCACATTATAATCTAACCCCACATTTCCCATGCAGCATGGCTGCTTACATGTACTAATCCTTTCACCTTCACTACCATAATGCAAGGTATTATCATGTGGAGCTTTTTCCTAACCAATTTATTTCCCAAAGGAAATACTCTGGATTTAGTGAGCATCCTTGACCTATCACCAGGGATGTTTCCATGGCACTCGCATGCAAGTGCTTTCTCTGAACTTGGTCATATACTGAGATAATACCTGTTGTGTGTTGGTTGTAAGTTGTGAACAAGTTGAGCCTGATTTTTGGTGAACTTTCTCCCAAGTTCAGTTGATATCCTTTGCAATTCAACAACAAATCTTTCGTAAATTGGTTTCAACTTGGCTTGATGTCAGGTTGAAAGCATATCTAACCCTCTACCAAGATAAAAAAAGCCCTTCACTGTGATGAAATCACAGTGCTTTGACAAATAGCCAAGTGAAGAAATAAGTTTGGTTATGTCAAGCATGTTGTGATTCTGGACGGACTGTTGTGCTGAGGGCAGCAGCTGCAGGCAGGTGAGTTTCATCTCTGTCATTTAAGCAAATAAAAAGTCAAAAACTCGACACAGAAGCCTTGGAAGATTTAAAGACAGGCTTGGGGGAGAGTGGAATCAGGAGTGTCTCATCTTCTGAGGAGGAAAAAGAGAGAATTGGCTTGCAGAGGAGATTTGGTTGGCCTTCCAAGCTCTAGTGTGTGGTTTTGTGGGTGGGTGTTTGAGAGATCCACCCCCACCAACTCACCCAAACCAAGGCTTGATTTCTTATTCAGCTTTCGCACTGCAGTAATATCATGAATTGCACTGTCAAGTTATTTGAGAGCCAAGCTGCAGAGCTGAATAAGGTGATTAAAACATAGGAAAAGGTTTGGTTGGCTAACAATTTTTCATTTTTTGGTAGAGTTGTGCGGGTTTTGTGAAGCTTCCGTGATCAGGGTTGTCAGCAGGAGTAATTGAGCCTATTGATTCTGGATGGTGTCTTGTGGATTATTGTTTTCACAGTTCTAATAGATCTGAATTGAAAAGTTGATGGAGGCTCACTAGCAAGGCTTTTATTCATATTATCAATACAATCATAACATAAAAAAAGAATATCAAGGTCATAGAATGGTGACCATAGCTGATATGAGTTATGATCATTTCAAGAAAAATCATAAGTCTTTGAGCGTTAATCACAACATTTTCATAGGGTCTTTACATTATTTTGAATTCAAATATAATTTCAAGAAAAATTGGATCAGCAAATGTTGTATAAGATTTTTTTAGCAGGTGAAATGAATATCTGACTTGTTCATATTGGAAGGATGATAACAGCTTGAATTGGGCAATACATCTGATTGTTGAGCTTGACATCAACACATGTTACAACCAACTTCATCTTGAGTTCAACCCGACTTGCAGTGTACTTCAGACTAACGTCGCAGGAATTACCAACAGGTGATACAAGAAAGTGAAGTGATAGAAATTGCATGCAAGTGCCATGGAAGCAGCCCTTTTGTGTGCCTCACTGCTTGTACAACATATCAATGGTTGGAAATGAATAGAAATCAATAACATGGGATTCCATATACAAGCATATTTGTGGATTTACATGCTTAATACAAGAGGAAAATAAGATAAATTCATGTGAAACCTGTGAGACATGTATATAAAATAAAGAAAATATCTTCAAATACAGATATGAAAATGTAATACCAAAAACGATACCCACTTTTGTTGGTGACTTATTGACCGTGGAGAAGTCTTGGTGATACCAGGGGCTTATTCATCTTCAAGGAAGCCTCAAAGGCCCTCATGGAGTACTTGGAGGCCTTCAAAGGTCTCATAAATGAGAAAAATCCAGCAATGCACTGAAAAGATGTGATTAATTAATAACACTACATTCCCATAACTTATGAAGCTTGATGTGACATCAATTAAACACATACATTTTTGGATTAAACCCTTTCAGCTTTTTATTGAGCTCAAAGCACCTGATTTCTTCATTCTCAGCAGTCTTGGGATGCATTCATGATGGCTGGAGTGGGGATAAGTTTAATTACTGTATGATGTGAACTTCTAAAATATGTAAATGCATATTTGATCAGGAACACATTTTATGATTAAAAAAAATAATCTCATATTACATTTATAGGTAAAAAGATAATTATGAGAATGAAGGAATAACAAAAAAAAAAAAAAATTAATGAATAAGGACAAATCCTTCCAGGTAAAGAAACAACTAAACAAGACTAATTAAAGTGATTCTGATGAATGCTAGGACTTGGGGGAGGGGGGGGTGGGACTTAGGGATTCATTTTCTGTGTATCAAATAAAACCATACAGAGTGAGGTGGAGGTAATTCAAGGAATACAGTTACACAGGGAAAATTCCAGGTATGGTGACATGAGCTGTGTGGCTGAGAGGAACATAAAACCCATGTTTACAGAGCCAATCCTGGAACACATTTCTTGTTATCAGGTGTGAACCAGTATGAATGTGTTACAATCCACCCCGGATGATCCATGCCTGCCAAGTGAGAATGGCCCCAGAAACTCCGTAGCAACACAGATCAGAGTGGTGGCCAGGTGGCTCAGTGGTGTAGTCTTGCCACATAAAAAAAACATGGTTGTGCTTGATGTCCTCTCCTTCTACACAAGGATTGATGGGAACAATTGTACCACTAGGTGGGTTGGTTTCGTGTTGAATTTTTTGGTGACACATAGTTTGATCCTGTCAAGTAGCTCATAATGGTGTGAACCCTACTCCTTAAAGTTTAGTGTGGTATAAATCCAAGCCAAAATACAACATACCTACACAAATGGGACAACAAACCCATCCAAAAAAAAAGGACTAATAGCCTAGTCCACAATGTATGATGTTTGTATCTGAATGTCATGACATCAAGTCTGCTTGCTTGCGTCAAATGAATTGATAAAAAGGTAGCAACTCTCACAGCCTTCAATGTGGTGAAAATCTTTTGGTGGTCATAATTCTTTTTGTTAATTGCATGCAAGCAGCTACATGAGCCCCACACCAACACTTGATAATATGTGGATATTTATAAATAAAAATGAGAGTTGAGTTTGCATACATGAGAAGGCAATAAGTACACACATAACCATGAAATGATGAGTAAATTAATAAGTTGATGATCACCAAATAATAAATCTTGAAGAGAACGAGAGCTCAAGAACACAGAATTGATATATTAAAACTAGCATGAAAATTTTTACAACAAAAGCCAGGAAGAAGAGCTTGAGATGGGTAGAGAAATGTGATGTAATATTATTTTACAAGTGAAGATGAGAGACAAGGTAGAGTACATGAATTTTAATATGAGAGGCTGGTGGTGTGTGTGTGGCCCAAAGAGAGAGAGAGGGAGGGGAAGAGGGACATGTATTATCGGCGTTCTTTGACCAAGAAGACCATGGTCAGGAACGACAGGCTCATCAACAGTATGAATAAGAAGACCAGGTTGGCCATGCTGATTGATCGGGGATAACAATCATCAGTTCCTGCACTGACCCTTTCCCCTCCTGAGAATGTTTATGAAAAAAAAAGAAAAGTGGCTTACTCGGGAAACCAAAAAGCTGTCGTTCTGAACCCGAAGACAGACAGAAGACTAGCGGCTAAAAAAAAAGATGGTGAACAACATGAGGGGATTCCTTTCTAAAAAGCCACGAAACAAAGGTGGAAAAAAAAGATGACATACAAGGAACTTCAATATCCACCCCGTATCGTTTATCAGCCAGGGTGAGATACCTGACTTCGTTGACCAATAGCCCTTCAAACGCAGCATGGTAAAATGATATATCTTGTAGCCAGGCTGTGCCGTAAGGTAGTTTGTCCCGATTGACCAATAAACCCGCAAATAGTAAACTAAATTTTTTTGACACATCACTACTTAGCAAGACTTGTCTCTTATAGAGGTTTGAGAAAGGCGGACGCACTTGAATAACATAATCAAACTACCGACGAGGTTGGCGACGCCCGAGTCGTCGCAGATGAGACTAATCAAAAGAACGAGGCTGAAGGAGACCAAATTGAAGGAGATCAAGGCGAAGATGAATTTCCAGAATTGTTCCAGGGTGGGGACGAGGCCGACGGGATAGTAGATAATGCAGCCCAGGATGAACGGGGGGAGGATCCGTAGAGGCACGATATCCATGATCGTCTTTGATAGGAAGTAACTGACGGGCGAATAGTAGTTGTTCGATCGCTCCCTCATGAACAATATCCGCTCCTCCGAAAATATCGTGATCGCCGTCAATGACGAGAAGCCGAATAACGCTAGGATGAAGAAGAACAACCCCATTCGTCCTTGAAACCCTGGTATATCCAATGTCACATTACGGAAAAGTGATGCACAAACGACTATAGTTTTGTTCAAAGGACAAAAATAAAATAAAATAAAATGATGAGCACGTTGTGACTATTCGTGTGTGGGTGGAGGAAAGCGGGGAGCTTACTTGCAAGGAAGATGGCCAAAATATAGTGCGCGAACATCAACATAGGATCCCGGTAAAGGTTCTTAAAAGCCCGATTGCATAGAACCATGAACTGTTGAAAGAATCCAGCACGATCTCTACTACGTGCCATGAGGTACTTATTCAGTTTATCGCCAACGCCAGGACCGATGATCAACCCGCGTGTCTGCACGCTATCAAATTTTTTCTCGAACGATTGATAGATGTCTGAGGCTTCAAAACTAGCTGCCAGTTGATCGAGCAAGCTGTAATCTTGGGAGGTGTCGCCCTGTTGTTTTGTGAATCGATCTTGGAGGGTGGTGGTTAGGGTAGATTTTGAAGTGGTGGATTCTTCCGATGAATTGCGTAACAGTAATTCAGTCTCGTCTTCTGCCGGCTCGTAACCTCCACACTCTTCACTATCGCCATGTAGTAGCTCGCTGGTACCTCCTTGCGTTTTCGAGGGTCCACTGACAGTTTTGGGGGTATTTGATCGGTGTTTCATTGTAAGATCAATCAAAAAGTCGGCAATGTTGTAGCCCGGAGGACACGGATGTCCGATCTTGGCAAAGTAATCATTGCAAGCGTCAAACGGACCGGAGTAGATGAGTCTTCCTCCATTTCCTAACAGAATCAATTGATTGAAGAGTGAGACGATATTGCTCTGGGGTTGATGAATAGTCAAAACGATTGTTCGCTGGTAATTCTTAGCCAATTGGGACAATGATTCGACGACATTGAATGCATTAAACGAATCCAGTCCACTAGTGGGTTCGTCCAAAAACAAGATACTAGGATTTGTGACCAACTCGCAGGCAATTGAGACCCGTCGCTTCTCGCCTCCAGAGATGGACCTACGGCCACTTCTTCCGATAAAGGAGTCTTTGAGGTGTAGTATTCCCAGTTCTTCCAAGGTTTCGAGTGTTCTGACTTTCTTAGCATCAAGATGCATGGCATTGGGTAATCGGAGCATGGCGGAGAAGAGCACAGCCTCATAAACCGTCAGAGTGCTCATCAAGGTATCTTCCTGATCAACATATCCGAGCAATGACTTGAATTGGTCATTTGAAATTTGCATGTCGTTGACCAGGATATCACCCGTCACAAATCCCGCCTTGCTCTTCTTGGCAAGGATATCAAGTAGTGAGCTCTTGCCGGCTCCGGAAGCGCCCATGATAGCCATGAGCTGTCCCGACTTTGCTTTTCCAGATACTTGTCGTAATACAGACTTAGTATGGTTGATAGAATACGCGATCTTGGAAAAGGTGAGGTCAGTTGGTACGTGAGCAGCCAGCGCGTCCTGCTCGGCTGGGTCGATACGGTTTTTACCGTAGATAGCGGGGTACTTGTTGGCACGATTCTTACCCAAGTACCAAAACACTACCAACAGAAGGAGCAAAAAAAATGGCGATTAATTCGGACTGGTTCCATCGAACAGAATGTGAGTTCCACCACCAATACATACGCCAAGAAGCTCCAGCGACGAAGAAGGCGGCCACAGCAATACTGAGTACGACCATTTTTACATTATCCGGTTTTGCAGGTACCTTGAAGCCAGGAACCATCGAATAGTGCATGCATTCTCCAGCTTGACAGTTGAGCGTGATCGAGTCGTCTCCAAAGATGTCGGTAATTAACTGGTTCATGGCTGGTTCTTCGAATCGGCAACCCTTTTTGTCCGAAGAACAAGAGAATTTACCCGGTCCGGCAATTTCCTGAGACAAAAAGTCACTAATATCTATGACCATGAAAGGGATGAGTTTATTTCATTGGATATTTTGATCCAGAGAGTGATATTAAATTACTAACCTACGCTACCAGATTCGCCACACATCATTCTGCCGGGGATACATTTACACTGCACCTTCTTGCATTCGTTTCGAGTAATGTTGGGTTGACCTTCGTATCCCACTTGAATTGATTGCTGGCAATCTTCAAGTGCACAATAGAAGGATTCGATATAACCGATCCAGAATTGAAATTGACAAGACGCGTTCTTTGCGTCACAAGTGAAAGAAGCTTGTGGTGGCCTTCCAGGTAACATGTCGAGAATCTTGCGATCTGATTGTATGGAATTTTAGGAATCAATTAAAGAAATGGTGCAAGGACGATGAAATTATCAGGGAAAGAAAAAAAAGACTCAACTGGTCACATTGCACATTTGGTAGCTCTGCTTGACGGTATAGCCACCCTTGTAACACACAGCCCCTGATTTATTAGACGGGGATTTGGGGATGGATATAGAACGGACACTATGATGGTATGGTCGACCGGTCGAGTCATCGAGTGGCGGTACCAACGCAGAGCAAGCTTGATCGGTTTCACAGACTAGATATGATTGAATGAGGGAGCGGTTTCTGAGATCAGTAAGGAATTGATAAAAAAAAGGTGGTTTTTGAATGTAATTACCGTTACAGTTGATTCCAGTCCAGCCATCGCTACATTGACAGCTGGTAGAATTATCCTGACGAACATGACGTTGATCCCCTTCGGCAAGACTTCCACATACTGAAAAAAAAGAAGAACGAATGAATGAATGAGAGTGAGGGATGATTGCCGTGGTGTGAAGCTTATGTAGACGGGATGCAGCTACCGACCTGGTTCACCGCAATCCTGGCCTCCGAAACCGGTAGGACATTTACATTGTCCGTCGAATTCACTACAGGTACCGAATTGTTTGCAGTTAAACTTTGGTAATTGGCAGTTGAAGCATTCCGGACAGGGAGGACAGCCGGGGGGACGACCGCCAGCCTGTAGCAGTCCTGCTGCTCGGATAATGGAGGGTTGAGAGACGGGTGAGTAGTTAATAATAGACTTGAGGGAGAGGGCGAGATGTGCAGAGATGATGAGCAGGAGCAGCTTGGAGAGTTGTTGGTTGGCCATCGGTCGGGTGAGGTGATGGTTGGTGGTGAGTCTTCCCTCGCTGTTGACCGTATTCTAGCTTGGGCGTAAGAACACATCTCACACCCCACTATAAAGGAAAACCGGCAGCCATCTGGACTGGGATGCCACGCCTACCCTACTGAGCTCCAAACTAAAAAAAAAAAAAAAAGTAGGAATTCAAATGACGATTGGTCCAAAGCCATCGCCACGCCCGTCGGAGCTGGGTACATGGATGGACCGGCAACACCGCACCGCCGGGGCAGTCCCATCTCGAACCGGTAAGCCGGGACAGCTGCACTGGGCCGGGCCATACCCCCGGGGGGATCAGGGCTGCGCTCGGTTGGTGCGGGGGTTTAAAGCGAATATTACGCTCACCGGTGATGTCATAGGTGTTGTGCAGTGTGCAAACTCCAAACCTGGAGCACACGGGGGGGGCATGCTTCAGTTCTCAGCCGTCCAAAAGCTTTCTACCGTCATCCACTCCAGTCTCCACAATAGGAACTTGGGCTGGTGTTCATGATGAAACACAGGCTCGGGATATGGGTACTCAAGTGTGGAAGACGGCAACAACAATGGATTCCTGAGGCTCCAGGGAGGAGACAGATAGGGAGAAGGCTGACATATGGCCTAGTCACAACATTTTATGGGCAAGGGCTTTGACGGGCACACTGACTGACATGGGCTGCGTTCCGGGGCAAGTGGTGCACTCCCAGCCGAGGTACTATATTATTCCTCCTCATGTTCCGACAAGCTTGAGAGATGCTATGTATAGGCTGTAAAATGAGGTGGACCTGGCCAAACAATGGGCCATACATATTCAACCACCCTCCATACCTGTTTCTGCATCTCTTCAATCCCTTCCAGTCTTTGATTCTAGGCGATTATAAATAAGCAACTTCTCTGTAATCGAGCGGCAGCCGTTCTTGCAACCAGCTTCCTCTCCACCTGGACGAGTCCACCAAACAAAACAAAACAGAAATGTATTACAACGCACTCGTTATTGTCCTGCTCGTCTCTCCTTTCGTGATCAGTGTCGATGCACGGGATCGTTCCACAGGAGGGCCTAGCTGGTTCTTCATGAAGGGCGGCGGGGATCTGCAGACGAACTCGCTCCCCACGGCGGCCTTCAGTCCTTCCTCAACGGCAAACCCGACCAACAAGACCGCAGTCCCGGAGGCGCTCAACAACAACCCGACCACCAGCAGTCGCGTTGCAGCCAACTCCTCTGATACGGCGCGCACCACCCAAGCACCTTCCACCAACAAGGTCCAGGCCGATAACTCCAGCCACACCCCCCCGGCCGGACCTCCTAACTCCACCCTTGACGACTCCAAGAGCTCCCCCGCCACCTCACCTCCTGATGTCCCCACGCCCGACCAGGCTGCTACCAGCACTTGTCACAGCAGCTCATCGGGGAAGAACGTCACTTTTAGCCACCGAGCTTGCTGGTAGTAGGTCTACTTCTGCTCATATATCATCTGTCTGAGCCACAGATCCGCTAGCTCACCACCACCACCTCATGTTCATTTTTTTCTTCTTCTTTTTATAGCGCCGCAAAGACCCTCGCGGAGGCAGGCACTTCCGCCGCCCAATGTGGGCATTGTGTGGTAAGTGTCTCTTCTCGTTTCATGTCCCGCCGAAATCTATGTACCCCCAATCTCACCCGTCCAATTCTTACCGTGGTGCGGACAGCTGGGCTTATACGACGCGGACAAGAAGGCCATGTTCAAGCCGCCCGGGTGAGTCGTTCCGTTTTTTTTTTTTTCATCTTTTCTAGACGAGAGAGGCACATGAGGAACTGAGATTTTTTGTAATGTTCTTTCTGTGGACGGCAGCCCGATCCAAGCCGCGATTGTCGAAGAACAAGCCATGCATCTCTTGGCGCAGTGCAAGAGCAACGGCCCCCCGAAACTCTCCAGACGCGACGCCTCCTCCAACTCCTCATCCAGCACCACCGTCAACATACAGCTGCTCATGGGATACAACGAGAAATCCAAGGACTGTCCCGGCCTATAACTCCCCCTCCCATCTTTGTTTCTGCCCACGTTTTCTCCAATTCACTGCTCTCCTATCCATGAAGCGGGTCGCTCATGAAATGCCTTCTTGCATACTCACATTCTTTCTTCTTGTCCCTTTTTTTTCTTGGCGCGCTCTTACTCGTTGATCCAGTAGTTTCTTGATAAACAATTCTTGCACCATTCAATCATGACATAGCACAACCATATCTTCCCTCCCTCGCCTACATAATTTTTACAAGTGTTGTCATCATTCTTGAATCATGAAACAATTTTTTTTTGCTTGTTTATCACCACCAAATAATCAACTAAATTGCTTGGCTCCTCAAGGACTCAATATCGTTGAGAGTCAATGGTGTAATGAACATCAATCAAATTTTTCTACGGTATAGAGATGTCTTGCCCATCCCAATGCGAAAATAAAAAGGGCCTGTACTACTGTAGAGGTTATGCATTTAGGCAACATTGTGAATTTTCATTTTCATTTTCATGGTTTGCTCTTATCATGCATCATTGATAAACTTGTAACCACAGCTAGCTGAACTCTCTGTTGCGGAAAAATATTAATCTTTTCCCTTCCTGTAGCAAAAGTAGGCCCACTATGCTAACAGTAGTGTTAACAGAGCATAGTGTTATGATCTTGTAACCCCTTCCAGGACTTGCCAGGGGTTTCCCCAACTGTGGGATTATCTCCAGCCTCCGCACCTTTGTACATTCCCCAGTGAGCAATCTATCATCCTAATCACAACATATTGCTAACTCTAAAATCAAAATTCGCCATCCTCAGATACCCTCCAGATCACGCTCCCGCCTCCCATCACAGCCAACTTGCTGCTGTCCCCTCCTCGTCCACCTGACCTGTCGCAGCCGCTGTGGAAAGAAAAACCGTCTCAGTAGGTATCTGAGTGTCTTCCTCCGATGTGTATCGAGTACTCTTTGGTTTCACTGCGGAAAACTGCTAGGATGGTGAGTTTCTTTCTTAACCTCAATAACAAACACTCCCTTGTTACCGCTCTTTGCACACTGCAACCCGGAAAGAGACTGTGAATGTTCT
>LAVV01012106.1:2195-13213 GCA_001263375.1 Puccinia sorghi
CCTGGGTGCGGGATCTTGAGTTCAGAGAGTGGACACCCCTGGCATATGTTGCCAGGGGGCTTAAGTACAACTGGGGACTTCAGGCCTCTGACTAGATCATAACAGATATCTTGAGTCATACATGTGGTGGCCTGTGTAATGGAGAACAAAACTGCTTTCGAGATTAGTTTGAAGAACTGGAATTGGATTTATATTGCAGCTTCACACCAGGTCTGTTTCCATGGCACTCACATGTAATTTCTTCCTTTTAAATTTGTCATATACTGAGCTGATACCTGTTGTGTGTTGGTTGTATGTTGTGCACAAGTTTAGCCTGAATTTTGGTGAACTTGGTCCTAAGTTCAGTTGATATCCTCTGAAATTCAACCAACAATCTTTTGCAAATTGGTTGCAACTTGGCTTGATTTCATGTTGAAAGCATACCAAACCTTCTACCAAGATAAGAAACACCCTTGGCTATAACAAAATAACAGTGATTTGAGGAATGGCCAAGTTGAGAAGTTTGATTATGTAAAGCATGTTTTGATTCTGTACTGACCATTATGCTGAGGGCTGTAAGTCTGCCTTGTAACCATAAAATATGGCCGTATTTCATGTAAAAGATGCCAGCTGCGGGAAGAGGGGTTTCCTCTTTGTCATTTAAGAAAATGCAAAGGCCAAAACTCAACACATCAGCCTTGGAAGAGTTAAAGACAGGCTTGGGGAGAGTGGCAGCGGCAGTGGCTCATCTTCCAAGGAGGAGAAAGAGAGGATTGGCTTGCAGAGGATATTTGGTTGGCTTTCCAAGCTCCAGTGTGTGTGTTTGAGAGATACACCCACCACCGACTCACCCAAACCAAGGCTTTATTTTTTATTCAGCTTTCCTACTGCAGTAATATCATGAATTGCACCACCAGGTTAGTTGAGAGCCAAGATGCAGAGATGAATCAGGTGATTAAAACATATGCAAAGGTTTGGTTGGCTACCAATTTTTTATTTTTTGGGAGAGTTGTTTTTGTTTTTTTAAGCTTCTGTGATTGGGGTTGTTAGGATTAAATGAACCTGTTGATGCTGAATGGTGTCTTTTGGATGATTTTTTTCACAGTTCTCATGGACTAGGGTGGGGAAATTGATGGTGGCTCACTAGCAAGGCTCTTATCCAGATTCTCAATTTGATCATGGCATAAAGAAAGAATACCAAGGTCATAAAATGGTGATCATAGCTGATGTGAGTTATGATTATTATAAGTTCTTCATCATGAATCAACTCATTTTCCTTATGATCCTTCACAGTCTTTTGGAATTCAAATATAATTTCAAGAAAAATTGGATGAGAAAAAGATATAGATGATTGTTTTCGCAGGTGAAATTGGCATCTGATTGAATCTGTGCATCTGCTTTGCCAAGTTTAACAAAACCAATGAGTCACTTGTCCCATTGCATTTAACCTTATCAAAAATTTGAGGGCCTGGACCATTGCACACCCAACCCTGTTGATTTTCTATATTCCTGGAAAAAAATGACTTTGGCCGGAATCATGTACCAGAGGGTGCTTTTTTGTTCTCGTGTGGAATAATCAATTTCAGGTGATTTCCAACTGTTTTTGGAAACACCTCTGACCTTTTTTTTGAAAAAGGTTTTACCTACTTTCAAAATTACACAAGAATAAAAACAGACAAAAAACATCTATTTCCAAATCCCAAACGCTTTGTTTTTGGTGATGAAACACAAAGAGAGTGAGGTTCCCTCCGACCACCAAACAAAGTATGGAATTGAGATTGAGCCCATTTAGATTAAGCCATCCAGACTAACCGGGAAGTCCTCCAGTGAATTAAAATGAAGTTATCAGTCTCCAAACAAATGTCAATGTGATGGTTATGTTGACAGTGGGAGTTAGCCATCAATTTCCAGATAAAAGCAACTGCTCAGCATTGACAATTTCGAGTCTAGCTTGATACAATCCCCTCGTTTCAGTGGGCCGGCGCTTTGCGCTAACCAAGGTCACCAGGCCCTCCGATCGAGGGACTTGTTGAGGTAGATTTGCGGTCTCTTTCCACTCATTATCATATCTTGCTGCCAGCCGAGTTCTTCATGACAAGAAAACACAAAGCACATTCCATGTTTTTTGTGTTTTTTTTCAGGCTGAGCAGGAGGTACTGAGGATAAGAAGGCACATCCAACAACCCATGGTATTTTATTTCAAGCAACACTAGACAAGCTATTTTGCTGAATTCTCAATTGAAAAAGATATACATGATAAAAACAGCACCACAGAAAAAAAAACAGTACTCATAATCATATAATGATAATAAGCAATATGGGAAAGAAGGGCATCCGTTATTTGTAGTCCAAACACGATTGTTGTTGAAAAAGAAACTGCACAGACTGGACAAGAAACCTTCTCTCAAGAACTCGAGGTGGGGGAATGTGTGATCTGATAATGTGCCATCCTCAGAAAGCGGTTTCTTCAGTCGCACTTTTTTTTTAATATACAAAGCAGTAATGATCGAGTGGTATGGAAGAAGGTTGACTGTGCATGATTTATGCATTCTTTACGAGGGTTATGAAAACATATCGTCGGGAGAATCGAGAGGATTTTGTTCAAGTTAAGAAAAGGAAGGGTAGTCCCAGTTAAGCCCTTGGGCGCCGGGGGTCTGTTCGACGCGCGGTTGAAGGGAGTAACAAAAGTCGATTCCGTGCATCTCGGAAGCCTGTTCTTTACTGTACATTTCGGAGGACTGCTCTGGACTTGGCTTGAGGGGGGAGCAAAGATTGAGCATGGGTGTCCCGTTTGACTCGCAAGCTGCTTGTTCGGGACTCGACTTGGTGGGGTAGCATAGATCTCGAGCGTCAATTGGGAAGGCTGGGTTTGCGCTCAGGCTGAGGGTGGCGTCTCGCTGGTCGGTCGCTGGAGGGATGAACCAGTCCGACCGGTTCTCGCGGGTTACATCCTCGGTCTGCCAACTAAATGCTTCTTGATTGTCAAACTCTTGCCATTCTCTCAGAGCCCCCTCGTAGCTTCTTGGGATCCCCACACGAGGCTGAGTAGGGTCGAGGAAATACTCCAACACTTGACATGCACGCCCGATGATCGGAGATGAATTTGTCTGCAAACGCGAGAAACACTCGATGATGATCGTCCGGGTCTCAAAGTTGTAGGGTTGTGAGGGCTGATCAATGAGCTCCAGCGATAGTGTCAAAGCCGCGCTGAAAGACCAAATTCCATGAAGTCGTTGGTGAGCCTCTTCAGGATTTTTTATGAGAGATCCGGGGGGCTCGCTTACCTGGCAATTGCCGAGATGAACGCAGTGGGAAGCTTGGTATGACGGTATAGATGTAGCAAACAATCTATAGCAAATCCTTAACCCATCAGATTCACGCGGATAATATATATGTATATATATGTTGTATGATATTGATAGTACTCACAGCTACATCGCCTTACTATCTGGCGATGAGAATCTACGTTGATTGACGACTTGGACGAATCACAAGAGGTTTGCTTTGTATATAGCAACCCACGGTGAATTTTAGATCCTACATAGGCGCATCAATGAGAACGATTCGGATTGGTTATACGCTCGTGACTACAATTAGGTCTAGATGAAAATTTGAACCACAGATGATTTCGAAAGGGAAGAGAGCCCAACATACTGATATGCCAAAACCCGATGTAGAAGATTTGCTGGCCGTTCCGTAATGCCTCGTCTGTGGGACCTGCTGGACGCAGCGGTCTTTGGAATATAGTGGATAGGTCCAGGTCAGTAGCCAGACGCTGCTCAGGTATAACGCTGGCCTCAAGGGCGACCAAATCCTGATCGAGTTTCCAGATGTCTGATAAGGTTGCCAGTGGCTTCCGTTGTGCAAGAAGCTGACAACAGCGGTTGTTAAATTTGCCTAGCTCGAACCGGCTTCGAGCAGACCTAAGGTCCAAAGGGACCAGATGATTGTCAGGGAGCGTGTTGGATGCGTATATTTGCCGGGGGAGTGGAAGCTTGGTATCGGAATTTTGCAGTCTTAGGACACTATGAGATGTTGCCCCGGTAGAGTAAAAATGTCTGTAGCAGGCAACAGGAAGGTGATGAGCATTAATGGGACACCAATCATGAAGGCAAGCCGTCAATGGAAAGCTCAAATTTAAATTGCGACCTACGAGTCAATTGTTACTAGTGCCCACCACATCCGACGGCGATCATCTTTTTCCTTGGACGATAGCTGACTTGGAGGATCTCGATGCTAAATTGAAATGATAAATACCATTGTGCTTCTGGGAGTGGACATATAGTAGGAGTACAAAATTTAGAATCTGCAGAGCTTACCAGGTTTAGTCTTTCAGAAACGTCGACAGCTACCTCATGAAGCTTGAGCATTTGAGGCGAGCTTCCCATTAAGCCGTAATCCGTCTCGAAGAATCTGGGCGGTTAATCCATGTCAAAAAAAGAGATAAGGCCAAGATTTCAATTATTTGATTATAGAGCGACTCACATTGTCGAGGTTAATATGATTAAAACACGCATGGCCTCGACTGTTGGATTTTGGTCAATCTCAGCCCTATGGAGAGCCATGACGGATAGATCGCACCACTTTAGTATGCGTTCGCACCTCTTTCGAGAGAGCTGTTCACTTTCGTCCGTCCCCGCCCAATCCAGACAAGCCAGGGTGAGTCGACAGACAGCCAGGGCGAGTGCGACTCGCGTCCATTGTTCGGGGGAGGTGGGAGTGAAGCCTAATGAGCGGTAGTGGTGTAATTCCGCCTCGGCCACGTTCATTTCTGGTTCGGTTAGAACTTCGAAGTACCAATCGCAGGAGAGTAGAAATCGCCGAAAAAGATCCCGACACTCGTTCTCGTCCGGTAGGATGGAGGGATCGAAACGTGTTAATTGTTGGTATCTACTTTGGGCATGGTAATCCGACCAGCATGTCCAACGTGTTGATTGCCTCCATCGTGGTATTTGGTGTTGCCGGAGCTTTTTTTTTAAATAACAAAATAAATAAACAAAAAGAAAACTCGTGATCGATCAGTATATATATTATCGCATCAAAGGGTAAAAGAGGATGTATGTACTTGAACTAATGCAGGATGGGTGGCTTTGAAGAAGCTTTGATCGGGCTCTTTTCTGAGCCATAACTTTGAGAAATGAGTGATGAGGTTATCAGTTTCGAGGTCGATACCGAAACCAGGGTCACATGAGGAGGAAGGGTTACGATTCTGAAGGGAGAAGTTAAGTCCATAGGCTTGTATGGCTTGACGAGCTGTGACATCATTGAGAAGCCTCTGTAGCTTATCAATTTTTTCCATCAAATTATGACGGTCTTCCTCCAATGAAACCGTGCTAGTAACCAGTTGATTAGAGACATTTGGGTAGGAGTTGATGGGTAAGCTTCCTTCTGGAAGGCCCTTGCTGTGTAAGAAAAGATAAGTGATATTTGTAAATGCGATTGTCTGATTATGGTTTTTATTACTCACGTTGGACGACCATCGGTGTATTCACAGATGGCTTTAGATTTCAGACATGACTCGCAGGGTTGGCCGGAGTCACACCTGGATTTACGACTACGACAGCGGTCGCACTTGGTGATTGGACGGGCAGGACGGCGAGGGGTAAAAGAGTTGATGGAGGGGCGGTTATTGTGGGTGAGATTGTTGATTAGGGGAACGAGGGGTAGTTGTGAGGAGGTAGAAGGGAGCAGTTGTTGCTGATACATGTTGGGGGTGAGATTGTAGAGTCAAGTGGTTCTATTTGGGGGATGGAGATACAAGTGGAGAGTGAAGAACGGTCAAGAGAAGGGAAATATTTAAATAAAAAGTTTAGATACGGTTGTGTTTCAAGAGGCAAGTGGTCAACAGTACACATATTTAAATACTTGAATGACGTAGGTCGATCAGAGTTAACTCCATCCGAGTTGAGTTTAGCTTTTACTGTGATACGACTTGCAAGGAATCACTGCATCGATGCCCAACGACAACCACCATCAGCCATACACCAGCAGAACGAAGCAGAACAGAGCAGAACTAGAGATCTCGATCCACAACTAATGTACTACGAAGTAATAATACAGCGAAGATCATGGGCAACCGCCACATTAATAATAACTTCCCCATGGAACCATCGCAAAACCTGCCAATGACTCAACTCCATCGAATCAGCCCTTCACGTGTCCACTACACCGGCTAGTGGAGGTAACTCTTTCATCCCTGCCATCATCAGCCTGCTTCCCAGAATTATCATTAACCTGCCATCTTATGTGTACAATTTCTTCTCGCTCGCCCATGTAGACCTACCGACATCCATCACTTATCTTTTTATATATTTTCAAACCTATTAAATAATAGAAAATGTATATGAAAGGTTAATGATTTATATTTGGTCGCCCCTATTAAGACTCAAATCGGGCACTCTGCAGGAGTCCCGATGGCGGCGGTTAGCTACCGTTGCGTCCGGTTCCGGTTTCCCTAAAACGGTGAGGAGAAACCGGTTCCTCGCGCAACGGCAGGAAAACTATCTACATGGCTGCGGCGCACACATGACAAACAAGGTTTGAGACTGTAACAAGATTAGGTTTTACAATGTCACAAACGAGTTAACTCTGAACTCTAACACTATGAACCCCAGACAGATCACAATTCTATTATACCCCAGAAAGATTGTGTATTTACCCCTCTGAGACAGGGCCCATACATCATCACCTTTACTAGTATTTTACCAATCCTATTGTTAGAATCTTTACTGCTTTACCAGCTTTATTTGGAACCCCAGAGTTAGGAGTTAACCAGATAGTTAGCAACTGGTTACCCAGAAGTTACCCAGTCATTTGAGTGAGACACTCACAGATTTATCCCCCCCTTCTCCCTCTTCTCTCTGTCACCTCCTCCTCTTGGGTTACAAAATCAAGCTAACAGTAACAGTACACATACACAAAGAACTGTCAGAATCAGTCAAATCCTGTCTTTCTTTTTTTCTCAGTGTAACTCTCCCAACTTCAGCATTAGTCAGGAGGGCAGCTCTTATATTAGCCCCTGTAGTATCAACTTACATCGTTGATAGTGTAGTTGTCTATTTCCCTTCAAAGCTCTTTCTCCCCTTTCAGAAGTCCCACAACGGATAGCCCAGTTGCCGCAAGAAGACTGTTCAAACTAGGATAAGAAGGCACAAGATAGGGAAAAAAAGGCAGGGGTGCCTTTTTGGGAAGGCTCAGCAGAAAAGGAATGAAAAGAGCCAATGGGGTAATTGTTTGTATCTATGCTACTTAAGTTGACTAAGCCCAAGCTGAACACAAGTTGTGGTTGAGAAATTCAAAAAAAGACACATCATGAATAAAATCACAAGCAAACAATCAATGAGACTAGAATGAATAGAAAATGACTACTAGACCAGGATGCATAGGCTACAATGCTTTGATATTTCATTACTATCATGCTACCAAGAATTGTGATTACTAATATAGTTGAATGATTTATTACTGATGGAGAAAAGGATTAAAAGGTTCAGGGATGAGGAGGAAAGAAGAAATCTCAAACAAAGATGTTTGCCAAAACCCTTAGTTATGTTCAACAAGAAATGAATAATAGCATCCAGGGTGTTCATTGATGAGCTTTTGATGTGAGAATACAGTAATTGAAATGGTTTGAATGATAAACAAAAGCCATAATTGTATCTTCCATCTTGAAAACGTTCACAGAAACAACAAAGAAAGTACATATTGCCTGAAATAAGGCCAGCATCTTCATGATAGAAACCCAAGGAACACATGGGGTAGAAGACAGCCATTGAGATATGGAATTGCTGTGATTAAAGTGACTACACTTATGTAACATTGTCATTTTTTTTAATTGGAATTTTGAGCAAAAAGGATTATTGTTGTAAGTATGTATACCATCTATGTATCTTGCAAATCGGACTCAAGCTGTACAGAGAGGCTTAAGCTGTATATCAAAGGCAAATGTTCTGGCTGTAAATCAAATGCGGAAGCATCATGATGAGACACAACCTGTGAGTGACAAATCAGAAGAGAGGTAAAAACAGCTTATCAGTGACCAAAAGACGGTGTTGGGGGAACAGAAACCACAATTGTCATCAACCACTGGATCATTCCAGGACTATGTGCCACCAATGCAAAGTATTCTTCTGACAGCGTTTTTTGAACACAGGATTGATTGGCAACAGGATCTGGCCATCACCCAAGCCTCATTTGATTGGACCTCCTGTCCAAATTTCTTACACTATATAGGATGACCGTTGTGCGGCCCTTTGATTTTGGTACAAAGAATATACGACAAACTAAGATCCAGTTTTCACAGCTTTCCAAACCCTTGCAACACTTGTTTCATCTTGGAGAGTTTGACTGGGATTGGAAATGGTTCCTTTGCCACCAAAACCCATCTGTGTGATGGGGCTATCAGAATTCTGCTCCACATGAGTGAATTTTGTTTGCGCTTGTCTCTGTGTCTTGCTGAGCCATTATTTGCCCAAGAGAATTGAAGAATTGCAAAGATGAGAATGAATGTCTAGAATGAAATTCCAGAATTCCAGTAAAAGAGACTACATGTTGATCCATGCGTCCAAGAAAGCTGCACTTCTGCCTCCCTACCTTTGAGGTAGTACCCACAAGTCTCTTATACGCAGCTCATCTTGTAATCTCATATCTGGAATTCCCATCACTGACACTGCTAATAGTCAACACACTTTGTCGGTTACTTGGCTGCCGCATGATGCCAATACTGATGTTCTTTACCCTGAGGTCACAATCATTGAAGCAAAAGATGGATAAAAGCTCTGTTTCAATGGGTGGTGTGGGTGGGCCTGCTGAAGCTGTTGAAGGTGGTGCACTGGGCTCCCAGAGTGAGTTTCAGGACCAACCTTGTGAACAATTAGCCATTCATCTCCACAAACAATGTGCTGCCTTCCCTTAGATGTTTCATCCCTTTTACCATAAACCTGAGGCCAAGAGACACATGTAAAATTTGAGTTGTTTTGATTTGATTCTATTACAACATTTCAAAAGTCTCTTCCAATGGATACAGAGTACAGATCTACTTGATGACTGCATCCTTTAAATGGTGAAAAAGTAGCCAGTTTGTACTGCTTGTGTTTTGGTGCATGGAGCTGCTACATGAGGGCATGATCTCTAACCAAACATACATACATAAAATTCTTGGATTCAAGTCAGCTTCTTTTGGCAAGGGCAAGTAACTGGCATCATACATGTTTAAGTGAAAGGAGTAATGGAAAAAGGCTAGAAAGAAGTCAGGCCAGCAAAGTGTGTAACCAAAACAAGACAACTGGCTGGTAAATATTTCAAGACAAACATAAGTATCTCACTTCTAATGCATTCCTTTTTAAGAGCACACTGTACTTGATTATTGTAGCACCTTTTTTTCCTTTTTGCTGCTTTACATCATAAGGTGCCTCTTCCCTCAACATGAGACAGACCAACAAGATGAATTCACAGCCCCATAAATTATATGGTTACCTCAACCTGGCATTGGTAAAACCTCCCCATCTCTGATTCACTCATAACTTTCAGCCAGTTTGGCCCCAAAAACCAGGATGCGACACCTTACAAACAACCCAGCTGAGGTGTACAGCTTGGTATTTGCATTGGGACTTGATGGTTGCCTTATTGAGACATTGAAAAAAACTGGCAACCTGTCTTGCAAACTAAATGATCACTTGCAAGATTTGGCACTTTGAGGTATCAATGCACCAATAACATTTGTTTATCAGGTGAGCCAATGTTGTCTGACTGAGATATGGACCACCTATGGATCACCAAGGTGACCAAGTGCTGCACAGAATGAAGAAAATGATTTCAGCTCACATCAGGCTTTAGTAAACTGGCAGGATACCCTTTATGCTAAAACTCAAGGAAACTGACGGGAAAATCAAATCCCTCATACCTGCACGCAAATAATTAACTTCACACATGTCCTCTGTTTAAGATTGACCACATTCTTAAACAAAGAATTATTGAAGCAGAAGAATCAACTGATTGATGCCTTCAACTGGATAATCAAAGCTATCTAAAATCTCAAGAGCAGAACCATCAAAATATGGGGCTTCAAGCAGCTTTCACAGGGGTGCATGTGATGAGGCAAGTTTGAACCATCGTTGAAGTGACTTGACAATGTACTCAAGCAATGTCCACTTTACCAAGGTTAGCTTTGCCAATTTCTGAAAATCATTTGCTCTTGATTAGTAGCTTATTGCTTTGCTGACTAGCTTGGAAAGAGGCGTATTTACATTCAGAATTTAGTTCAAACTGCATTGGGTAAATTAATGGAAATGAAAAACAAAAATCTTCAAATGGCCCAGAATAAGCCACTTTTTTTTTCTGTCTCCTCCATGTGAAGTCATACCACTTCTACCACTGTTTTGATGTGTTCCATTTGATTTGTGTTCAAAATCAGGCTGGGATCAGAGCCAAAAGAAAGCCAGCAATCTTTGCGAGAACATAAGGTCTCCTATTAGCTATGGCCCTCCAGGCAGTCACACATAATCAGGTACCAAACTCAAGAAGAAGAAAGGAAGCAGCAACAAAGACTGCCAGACCAACATGGTAAGAGGAGAAAAAAAAGGGCAATTTGCTGGACAGAGATATCAGCCAACTGGTCATGCTCCCCCCTCTCTTCCCTTGTCTAAGTAAACTTTCAAATCTTGAGATTATTATTGCCACTGTAGCTGTTAGACTACACTTGGTCAATACTTGTCTCTCTCCATCCTTTTGGGGGCTTATCTAGTTGCAAGATCACTTCCACATGCTGGTAGTCGAGGGACAAGAGTCAGGCTTGTTTCCAGATCCAAAAGCTAAGTAATAATATTACATATCAAAAAAGTAGCACAATTTGTCAGGGAACACTGCAAAAAAAAAAAAAAAACTCAACTACTGTTAGTTCTGGGTTCTGAGTCTTGATCGTAGATTGCAAGATGAGGATCTACAAGGTTGGCTGAGGATGTGGAACCTCACCCTGAGTTTGAGTTTGTGACATGTGGAATGTCACAAATCCAAACTCAGGCAACTCATCTCTAAGTACAACAACA
>LAVV01012117.1:37952-48966 GCA_001263375.1 Puccinia sorghi
GGTTTTTTTTTTTTTTTTTTTTTTTTTCAAAAAAAAAATACGACGATGAGATGACCAACTTTTTTAAGAATCTGATAGGAATCAGTTTCTCTCCAGCCTTCAATCCTAGCAGAGTACAGCAAGATTTCCTTTTTATAAGCGAGGTCGTCGTCGACGAAGACGGCCCCAGAACCCAAGAAGCGGATTTTATCGTTCAGTATTTGGGCGCGACTGGCAGTGGGCGTTAGATGAGATTGAGTGTTGGAAGTGGTTGAGCTGCTGGTCCGCGACCGCAGCGGAGGGAGCACCTTGAATGATGAGGTCCTGATCCCGATCGCGCTCGTCCCATATTGGTCCTCTTCCCATCGCGATCCGATCCTGATGAAACGACGTACATAGTCCATCATCCTGGCCCGAATGTTCGGCTCTCCAAAGTGTGCTTGAATAGCTTGTAAAATCTGATAAAAGGATAATTATCGGTCGTTACGCCTCCATTGTATTGTATTATTTCAACTGAGCGAAGAAAGATATATAAAGCAATAGAGGGCAGGGGTTTACACACGTCTTCCATCAAGAGATTGTCCAAAGAGTCTTTGCCGGTATCGCTTTTAATATTACCAAGGGCACTAGAGCTTTTAAGCAAAGAGTCATCCTTGTTGTTGAGCCCTAAAGGACCGGATACGAGGGGTAAACCGCTGGCGGTGGTGAGTTCGGTGTTTGAGCGTTCGGGCGGGGCGGGTGAGAAGGGACGCGTGGAGTGGAGGGGCAACGTGATGTCCTTCGAGATGGTGATTTTGCCAGTCTCAATGTTACAGAACACGTCCCAGGCGTCAGTGTGGAGCTCGAAGATCGGATTTGTCACCCCGGCTATATAACCTGGCCTGAGCACAAAAGGACCCCGCGCCCCAATTATGAATACCTCTCATCTCCCTAAAAAAAAGCAGAAAAAATCGTAAACCCACAACAAAAAAGGAAGTTATGCTCACACCACTTTAAAGTCTTCGTAGATCGTCAAGTTGCAATATGGAAATGCCCTAGAAATGAATCCCTCCAATACACCGCCACATCCTGAACCTAGCGCACATGCAGCAAGGACCATCTCTGAGACATGACCGGCGGGCAAACCGTGGCCCAAGAAGACGATCCGCTTCTGAGTGATCAACGCGTTGAAAAGGAAGACGATGGGGTGGGTGAACGAGCCGCTCGAGTGGAGATGGGGATGGAATGGGCCATTGGGACTCAACGCGTTCGGAGATGAGAATGTCTGAATAAGCTTGATCAATGAATACTATTGTTGATCGATACGACAGAAATACGGGTAAGCTTCTTTTGATTCTCCAATTTCGTTTTTCTTGGGGGGAAAACTCGAGAAAAAACGAGAAAACTCAACCTCGCCAACTTCTTCGGGAAAGGTTTGTAAGGGGATTCTGACCGGTATGACTTTGCCAGCGTAAGTGATTTTGGTATCAAAGAAGTGAGTGTCGCGGGGGCGTTTCTGGGAGGCAGTGCGATAATGGTTGAGGGTGTTATTGTTGGTGTTGTAGAGGGGGGTTTGCTGGTTAGATTGGGAGGTGGATTGGAGGTGGTTACCGAGATTGTTAATAGTCCGATTGTGGGAGCCGTTGGGCGCCTGATGAGAGATCGTGGCGGGCGATTCGTTGGAGCTGGCGATTGAATAGGAGCCTGAAGACGTGCGTTGATGGATCGGGTTGGAGTGGGTAGATCTTGTATCGAATGAGATAAATGATGAGGAAGATGGAAGAAGTGGGGTTCCTGGACCAGATTCAGAGGGTTTGCTTCCACTCGAGGAGGGGTGGTTGTGGAAGTTTGAGGAGGGTAGGCTGAGGTTGTTATGGCTTTGGCTGGAGGTGATCGTGGAGAATGGACCATCGTCTCGATTCTCGGTTGACCAATTTGGAAACTTCTCCTCAAACATATCTTGCCGTTCAGAGCATCTTAATATCAGTCTTTCATGATATGTGAGATGGGGCAAGCCACTGGTATCCATTGTGTTGATTGCGTGGAACAACCGGGCGAGACAATCTATGGAGGGATTGACGAAATAGTCTTCGAGTGCGAGTAACAGAATTGGCTGTATAAAAGAGCAGGAAACGGAGCATTAAGTCAGTTTCAATGGTTGGGATATTGGGGACCCGATCACAAAAGAAAAAAGGACAAAGAAGGGGACGCAAACTAAATGCTAATATGAATGTGTGTATAGGAAGAGAAAAAAAAATCCAAAAAAGTTTTGACCTTGAAGATTTGAATATAAGGATAGTATGAGCACACAGCCATTGCCTTGCAGATCGCCCCTCTGGAGTATTGGAATTGTATATAAGCAGGGAAAGTTTCTAGAATCAGTAAAAAAGGAAAAACTGCTTCAGAAGAAGAAGAAGAAAAAAAAAAAAACAGCTAAAAGAAAAGCACAGGGCATGGTTTTACAGGAAGAGTGTTTTGAGTCAAGAGAAGCAAGATCTGACCTTCTGACGGAAGTATCTTTTTTAGTGCGAACAAGACTGATGACGTAGAGCAGTTTGGGGTCAGTTTTGAGAGGAGGAGAGTGGTGTATGGAAGGATTTGAATCGAGGGAGGGGAGATGATGTTGTGGCTGATGGGGGGTAGGAGTGGATGGGGGTTGGTTGGGTTCGTTGGAGTTATTTATGACCGAGAGTCTCGGGGTCTGGTTGAGGAAGAAGACGGTCCAGTCCTCGTTGCGGTCGTGCGCGCCATCGGGGAGCATGAGATCTGCCAGGATACTATGGTGAATGTGTCAGTGTGGACTGGGAGCAGCTGCAAAGAGAGAGAGAGAGAAGGACAGACTGCTCGGCTGTTCCGGTTGGAGAGGGGTACTGGTGCTTGAGACCGCTGCCGGTATCGATGTCGAATTCTGCCAGGAGGACGTATGCGGCATGTGGGGTGGAGGTGTAGTGTGCTGCTGGATCCTGTTGATCGGGATGGATGTTTGTGTTTTGAGGACTTGATGGATTTTCCTGGGGTGATTGTTGGTCTGTTGAGTCTCTTTTCGTGATTGGTTTTGTTTCGGGTGAGTTTCTTGATGGATGTGGTGTTGATGAAGAAGTTGTTGTTGTTTTCATTGTTGTTTCTTTTTTTTTTCATTTTTTCTTTCACCTTCTGATCCAAGTAGTGAGCTGACTCTCCGGGGAGACCCACGGGGCGGGGGAGCCCCCTCCTCCCCGAGAAAGAGCACCTCAATTTTGTGCCTGATGAATCAACCCAGCTGATGATTGGGAAAGAAGTTCTTAGTAAATAGATTTCTTTAACGAAGGACCAACTGTGTACCCACATCTAAACAAAATAAAGAAGCAGCCTTGATGCTACACACACACACACACAAACCTAAACTGGTATAAGTCACAAGAAGGAAGGAGGTGGGGAAGGAAGCAAACAGAGGCAAGAAAATGGAATCGGGCGGATAAAAGCGGGAACAGAGGGAAGCACATTCTCGTCGACATAGGAGAATGGCGGAGTGGATGAGGGAAGCAATCAAGAAGAGTCAGGATGAGAATCAGAAAGCTGAGCCTGGCTCAAGTAGAAATCGTGTATGAGGGCGAGCTCGGCCTTATGCTGCTCATTGAGATCCAGGACCTGTTGACGAGAGGCGCGAAGTTCGGCGTGTGTGGAGGCGAGCTGGAGGATGAGGGAGAGATCTGCGCAACCAGACTGGAGCAAAATTCTCTGCAGTTCCGTTGAGAGACGACGGTTCTCTTGGGCGAGGGTGCGGTTGTGTTGCTCGAGACGCATGTTCTTCCGGCGCAACTTATCCTCAGCCTTGTAGTAGCCCGTCAGATGTTCCTGCAAGCGTCCAAGGGTGATATTCATCTGTTCTGCCACTCGTAACAACTCCATCGCGGCTGCCGCCATATCGCACTCCGGCCCAGGACTGGCCGGTCCATGAGCATACCGCTCCACTATTCCCGAGCCTTCCTGCATCCACTTATCTCCCGCCAGGCTCTCTCTCCGTGACCGCTTCCTGCCTCCGTACACCACCATCGAAGATTGCTGTAGCTTTGAACTAGAATCTCCAGCCACAGCACTCTGTCTTCTCCCCATCTCATTTCGTACAAACACCTCCAGTGCGCCGCTCCCTGCATCTGGACAGCTAGCTTGCATCTGTGAGTTGGAAGTACCGGAGCTCGGTGGCTTCCCGGAATTGATCCCATTCGACTGCTGCTTATCTTCAATCTGCATACCAGATCCAACCGTATCAAGGAAGGCATCAATGCACATCTCTTGATCACGACTAGGAGCTTGATGATCAGTGTAAGAGGACGACTGGTTCTGACTATAATCCCAGAAAAAGAAGAAAAATAATCCAGAGAGTCAGTCAGGTATGTTGGATAGAAATCCTACAGAAAGAAAAAAAATCTGGGAGAACTCACGGGCAGCCCTGCTTTGCAGCAACAATTTGGGAGGAAAGCTTAGCGAAGGACTGTCCGTCGGGTCTGAAAGACCCAATGGGGTGGTCGGCAGGAGGGACGGGGGGCGCCATATTGCTGGCAAGGTCGACGGTGAGCTGGTGGCAGTTGCTGGCCGAGTCGCGTCGTCCAGATGGCTGGCCCTGATGACCATGATCTCGACCTGAAGCAAGCTTCTCTCCCGTCTCCATCCCGTTGTACTCCGTCTCCCGGCCCGTCTCCGTCGCCGTCCTCAGAATCAGGTCATCATGCTCGTTCGCTCTCCCGGACAACTCCGCCCCACTTCCCGGTGGAGTCAATAGATGGCCATCATGAGCCTGGTTCGAGTTTGTAGGGTTCATCTTATTACGAATGTGGAGACTCTTCCGCAAAAGAAGAGGAGCTTATAATGGAGAGATGGTTCTTATTTTTTTTAGGGAGTGGTGAGGGAACAAAGCCTGATCCCGAGGCTTTGGAGAGGGATAGAAATAGTCTCTCGGTTTGATACGGTGCTTGTTGGTTTCCTTTGCACACACTCTGTCGCTCCCCCACGCGAAAGCTTCCCTTTCACTTCCCTTTGGTATGCATTCAGAGCCGAGAACGAGAGAGACACCCACAAGCCGTTGAAGTCGTCTTGTTTTTTTTTTTTAAAAAAAAAAAACAAAGGAGTTGTCCACCACCGTATGTGTGACTAGCTTCCATAATATATCGCGAAATTAGCGAAATATTTGGCGCAGAAAAGAAATCTCCCTATTGTTCTTTTTTTTTTTTTAGTGTACGTAAAGGTTATAGGTCCCACCACAATTTTCCGTACCAATTTGTAAGGGTCCAAGGGTCATCCATGGAAATTATTACCGCCGTCGATTTGACACGACGTCGCGCCCAGGAAATGCTTGATGAATCCTTACACAAGACAAGTGTGCAGCCAACAGGGTCCTTGTTTGTCACGAAGAACAAATGGGGGGATTTTAATCTGACGGTGAAGAAATCGAGTGTTGATTGATCTCTCTGTCACTCGTCTTGGAGAGAAACTTCTTGCCATATTCCATCATGGTGAATCGGAATCCAATCTCTCGTGGAGGTTGCAATAGAGTGATGGTCCACTATCAATGCAGATACGGATCCACACATCCAAATCCAAATCACGAGCCCTGACAAGGTGAAAAAAAAGACGCAACTGACTGCCCCTTTGATGGACGCTATGAAATCTCCTAGTTATATTCCGGATCTAAGAAGCGACACCGCCGGCCCAAAAGATAAAATCAACACCTGTCAAGTTGTGGTTAATCTCCAACAAAGAAGACTATCTCAATATTCAAAAAAAGAAAAAGCGACGCCTTCTTTCTTATCCAACGAGGCACAGGCGACCATTCCTTGCGCATACAAAGACAGGGGCAGGAACATCCTCATAAATATGCAAGAAATCAGTGTGTCATCAACACACAAGGAGGAGGAGGAGGAGGAGGAGTGGACAAACAGGGAACTTGAACATGAGAAGCTCATGGGGTGGTGGGTGGTGGGGCATGTAGCCGGGCTACAACGGAAAGGGCTTCCTCTGCACCGCCGAAGCCTCTCGCATGATGCAAGAGGCTTCTGAACTCCCGGCATTAGGACCGGGTTGTTTCCGCGACGACATTGTTCATGTGTCTTTCTATTCATTCTTTAGCCGAGGGCTTATTGTTGTAGTTCAGTGTTGCTTGCTCTTCTAGTTGTTGTCGCTCTTTAGTTATAGATATATATTTCCCCCAGTTGTAGAAGCTTGAACTCCAGTTCTAGTTTTCTTCTTGATAAATCCACTTGATTCTCCTCATCCACATCACATACTCTCCCCTAGACCTCTAGTAGTCTGTAGAGAGCCCAGCTACAGTCGTAGCAAGAGCCAGAGTTTTTTTTTCTTTCACCAAGACTTTCCCTTCGACTCTATTACTATTATCTTAAAGACAAACTATTACCCACCTCGAATTAGCCATCGTTAGTTCCGCCAACACTCTCATCAACGAATCTATCGTACAGAGACCAGTCTTTTCGCCTGTTCTGAGACCTTGCTCGTCAGTCGATCGGTCCCTTTTTACTTTTTCTTGATTAGAGCTCGGCTGTGGGGCTGGTGTAGTGTTTCATAGTATTAGTATTCCGAGGGGAATCCGACGCCGTATCTGTCAAGAGATTGCTCCTCTGGGAGGGGTCTAGTCAGGGCGCAGTGCTCCAGGGAGCGAAAGATTTATTTAGGTTACTTGACGTTTCTTTCTCGTGTGTGATTGTAGACGAGATGCGACATCTCCAACACAGTCCAAAGGGGCCGGCCGCGAAGTTACCAAGGGACGAACAACAACCGGAGGCTCCGAAGGACTGTGTGTAGTCCGTGGCTCACCCGTCGTCAGCATCTGATTAAAGGAGAGGATTTAGATCTGATTGATTATGAGGAGGACATTGCAGGTACCTCTTGGCATGATGATTCAGATGTTGAGCAAGATCTGACAAGTGCATGTAAGGTTAGGCACCTCGATGCTACCGGGACCATCAAAACCATCCCGGCGAAGGAACAGCCCTTCACTGCGCCAGGTGCAAAGCAACCGGTAATTTGGGCTGCGGGGCCCACCGACGAGGTTTCCCCTCTTCTTCTACGCCAGGAGACTGACATCAACAGATTGATGTGGGAGTGGCCCGAGGAAGACTCACCCCAGTTCACTGGATGTGTGGGGGAGAATGCTGAGAAATGGTTACACACCATGTGTTGACTCCTTGAAGACCGCCAATGCCACACAGCACTCTGACATGTCGCCGCGAGCCGTCGTTTGTCAGGAAAGGCGTTCAAGGACTGGGATGACACCTCTTTCGTCTCGACTCGCCCGAAGAATTGAGTCGACTTCCAAAAGTGGCTTATCAAACTGTCGCCGATTGGAGTTACTTCCACCGCAGTGGCCGCCGACTTGGAGAAGTTGAAGCAGGGGCCGAATGAAACCTGACAAGAGTTTCTCGAACGATTTAGGGACTGGGGACCGGGTCTTAGCAAGAAGGTCGAGGACATGATGTCGCAGGAGCGTATTCGGGGTTCGCCTATGACCATGGACCAGGTTGTCATGATCGCCATGGAGAACAATTGAGCTTTCCGTCAGTCTCGTCCAGTGGCGGCAGCTGCCAGCGGGTCGGGCAAGCGTAAGAACAATGGCCGAGAATGACAGGTCGACCAAGGAAAAAGGGAACGAGGGAGTGTGCCAAAATTCCAAGAAGGTCGGCCACGTAGCTTCTAAGTGCACCGGGCCTCAGACCAACGCTCAGAAGGCCTGAGAGTCGACGAACCAAGAAAAATTAATGGGAAAAAAAAAGAGTAGTCGGGAGGGAACAGTCTCCCCCATCGAAAATTGTTGTTTGTTATCTCTCCGTTAGTAATCCATCTGCCAGTTTTGAGTCCGAACTTGAGCCTCGCCGAGAGCCAGAGAGCCAAAGTGAGTTGAGTACGGCGGTAAGTACATGGGGACAACCGAGTCGACAGAGCCACTTGAATGTGCCATCAACATTGTAAGTGATAGTTTGAGTTTTGAGGGTTGCCACAGTGTTCATACAGGTGGTGAAGACCCTAGTAATTATGTGTGAGCTGAGTTTCTGCACAGTGCAGCTAAGATTTTGCTTGACACCGGCGCTGGATCATTTTATGTGTCAGAGTGCTTTTGTAGCGACCAAGCCTTGCTGATTTTCCGTTCTTCTTGATCTTTTCTCGTGTCCGGAGCGTTTGGGAATAAAGGTGAAAGATGTTTTTAGCTATGGTCAGTTTTATTTTTGCAGCCATCAACTTCAGGGTTGTTGTTTGCAAATTGACGCCATTAGCCAGCAGCTACGACATCATTCTAGGAAGGGACTGGATCTCAGACAGCATGAAGTCCACGGATTGGGGCTTAAAAGATCAATTCAGTAATGTCGTCCCTTTCCACTTGAATTCTTATATGACATCCGGCATCATGCTCATGAGTTGATAGCCTTGAATGATGGACAAGAAATGTTCCTGCCTAGAAGTATTCGTGGACATGAGTCCTACGAGGGGGCTCAAGAAAGTTTCACTTGCTTGATGAGATTCGAAGGCATAGCAGGGCCAAGGGACGAAATGCCAGTAGGTTTACCTACTATTTTTGGATCAGATACTGCACTGAGGAGCTCCTTGAAATCGTTGGTTGTTTATTTTCAAAATGTTTTTGGTGAAATCTGCAATGTCTTTAGGCGTAAAAGGATGATTGAACACTTTGTCAATACTGGATCATCGGAGCCAGGTCATCTCCCGGTTTGCCAGTTGTCACCGTCGTTGTTGGGACCACCGAAAGAACGCTTGGTGCTGTTGGAAGCTGCAGGATTCATCCGGCCATGGACATCGTCATGGTCTTCTTCTATAGTAATGGTGAAGCATCCTTTGTCAGGAAAAGTTAGAATGTGTGTAGACTTCAACACACGTACAACAATAATCCAAGAATGGTTTGATGCTTCATGAGAGGAGCTCGCTTCTTCTCAAAGCTTGATCTCCAACAGGGATTTCAAGTGAATAGTTGGCCAAACAAGACCACTTTTGCAAAAGGAGGATAGTCCAATTTCTTTGTAGAGTGGTTCTGTGGTGACCGGGCTCAATCCGGTCATGCCTTTCCTGGCACTTTCTGGCTAGTTTTCCTCCCGCGACCACTCTGAGTCTTCCCTCCTTTCCCCAATCCCTCTTGTCTGCTGTCTTATCCGTTCTAGTCCTTTTACTTTTCCTCTCAGTTCCTGTTGGAACGTAACTTCTATTCCCTATTTTCATATCTTCAGGAATCTCCTTATATACTATTTCCCGCCTCAGACTTCCTTAAGTCCGGCGCCCTTTTGTATCATCTCTCATTTCACTACATCCCATCAGATGTGACCTACCTCTTAGACATCCGGTATCAGTGATTCCAAGCCCGCACATAAATAGAGCTTGGCTCCACTGAAATCTAGGCTCAACTTAATTCTATCGCAAATTTGTTGAATTGATGGGTGAAAAGTATTTTTTATATATTAAAAAATAAAGACAGACAATGTCTGTAAAGTACCTATCAACTCAGTCAAAGGGGCTAAAGTGCCTTTACAAGGAGTGCTCAGAGTAGGGGCTCAAGTGCCTACTCGAGGATGCAGTGCGGTAAGAACTGATGAGGTTTTTTTATTCAAGAGAGCTAGTCAAGATTAAAAGGACTAGATACAGGATGATTCACTTGTGGGTCACAATAGTGGTCAAATTGAATATAAAAAACAACTTAAATGAATGAGAGTCAAGGGTTGGGCGAGTGCAAGAAAGAAAAACAAGGAGAGCAGAACAAGTGAAATCTCAACAAAATTTACCGCCCTGAAATCCGGCAAGATTCACAGTCCAGATATAGAGCGTGAATAAAAAAATAAAAAAGGAGGAATGCAATTGTTTTATGAACTGGAAATGTTTGAAAAAGTCCAAAATACAAAATGAACAGATTTTGCGGTTAAAGGAACTGATGTTTTCTTTTGTATTGAAAGCTGATGCATTATGCGTCAGCACAGATACAAATGGATCTGGCACAGTGGAATTATCTACACCAGGGATGGGCCCAAGTATTGAAGACCTCTGAGTCATGTGATTCATACTTGGGTGCCTGACTTTGAACCAGGGGGCTTTGATCCATTTAACTTTTCTTAATCACACATGTAATAATGTTGAGTGATAAAAGCATAAGAATCAGGTGGGTGTGGTGGGGGCATAGTAATACATCACTTGGTTTTTCAAACACAGGAATATTAAAACTCCAAAAAAAAAAGGAATATTACACACAACATATCACCAGGGGACCATTTTTGGCACTTGCATCAAGTGCCATTGCAGAGGTGTTCCCATAAGTTAGGTTGGAAGTGTTGAGACAGCTTGTCGTTGACTATGCAAGAATACACATTTCAGCAACTTTCATCACCTTTCACTGAATGAAATCTAAATTCCAACGCATTCTCAATTCCTTTATTTTCCCTTTCAGGAACTTGTCAACAACTCAACTCACTCCTCAACAACAACTCAACTCACTCTCCTCAACAACAACTCAACTCACCCCTCAACAACAACTCATCTCACTCCTATACCCTTATCCTGACTCCAATATAAAATCCACTCTCAATTTCTTTTCTTATTCTTCTATTCTATTTTTTATTCACTCTCACCTCTCAAAAACCATCAATTCCTCTTTAAATAATTAACTCAAGCTTTCCTCCAATCCGGTGAGAAATCAAGAAAGAAAAACAATCAATTCACTTCAATTCTTTTGGATGACAACTCTTTTATAGTTCCTGTTCCACTCTGTCCATCATTCTTAAGAATCCTCTCTATAGTTGTCCGTTTTTCCTTCAAACATATTCTCAGGGTGCCCAGTTTTTCTATTTCATCTTCTTGATCTTCTCTTAACCTTTATTTTCCTTTTAGTTCTGGTTTTGTCTTTTAGCAATCAATTCAGATTCAAGAGGAAGTGTATTGAATGTTGGTTGTATCAAGCCTGTATGTATGACTTGAAGAGGATGGGAAGTGTTCTGGAAGTAATTGGTGTATTTTTATGACACATGTGTACAACTTATGTTGAATTCAAGGTGATCCCTCCTTGAACATTATCATGTCAAGT
>LAVV01012128.1:16760-27769 GCA_001263375.1 Puccinia sorghi
ATGTCATCAGCGGCAGCTACTGCTGAGACCCGCAGTTACCGCCTCGCCTATATAAGCTCCACAATGTCAAGATAGATGTTTGGTTGGAATGTGTGTGCTTTTGACGAAGATTTGTTTCAAAGCTGAGCCCAATTTTTGATGTGTGACATATTTCTTAATCTGGAGCTGCTGTATTTTTAAATCCCAAACTTTCTTGGGTCTTAAAAATAGTGAAAGCCAGGTTCCCAACACCAAAAAAACTTGCAATTTTGATTTCACACATATAGATTAATTAATTCAGATTGACAGGAAGTCTTCCACTCCAGACAAAGCTTCATGGTAACCAAAAAAAAGAAAGGTTTTACTTCCAGTAAGAATAGAAAGCAAAACAGCCAGTTTACTTACATGTTGTTACTTGGTGTATATCCATAGTATAATATGGTTCCAAAATATACAATTATCGAAAATGATTCAAGTTTAATAACTTGTAAGCTGCAGGCAATCTTTTGAGAATGCCATATTAATGGTATTCAAAATTGATGCTTGATGTCATGCATTATCAAACATAACAACATGGTTCAAAACTGTGGCAGGGGATTGTCAACAAAGGTTCATGTATTGTGACAGGTCACCACAAAAAGAAATCATCTGCATCCTTATGATTTCAATTCAAAATTTTGAATACCATAATGGCTTCAAAGTTCATTTGTGGTATTCAAAATTGAGGCATAAAACCATAAAACACCAAAGATAACCACATGGTTTAATTGTTTCACAGGGAATTGTAAACAAAGAAATTTTACCTATTGAAGTTATTCGAAATTGAAACATAAAATTGTATAATAACACACTTAACAACATAGTTTGGTTTTTTGGCAGCAGATTGTCAATCAAGTCTCATGCATTTTGTCAAGTTCTTGTAAAAATAGTGGTTTAAAAGATGTTAATTTCATAATGTCCCAATTTTTAATACCCTATGTGTCATGATCATTTATAATTCAGACATGAAATCATGCATAACAGCATAGTTTAATTTTTGGCAGAGGATTGCCATCCAAGTTTTATGTACCATGACAGGTTCCTTCAAGATGGAATTTTGAATATGATAAACAAAGATCTTCCTGTTGTCTCCAAATCCTAAATTGAACATTTCCAAACCTAAATTGTAAATCTTATGTGGTGGTGGGAACCTGATTGTGATGGATTTTCACCAGGACCCCAGATAGTGCCTATGAGACACACCCATGAAACATATAGCAAGACAGATTTTTCTTCAAAAATTATACTGAGGAAATCTGAAAATTATGTAGCAAAAATCGATTATTCCACTTTCTTTTTGTTCAAAACACATACTTATGTATCCTGAATCTTTTTCTGTCTCCTTGAGATGGACATTTAAACATATTTGTTTACTGGTGGTAATACAGTCAACAGATCTGAGAAACAATCATGTAAGGGGCTGTCAGGATCTTTCAAGAGCACAGCTGGTGAGGGCTGGTCAAGGGCAACATACCTGAAGAAATTTGATGACATTTTTATCTGGCCACTGGAGCGTCCTACTGTCACCTTCTTTTTGACATTCCAGTCAATCAGGAAATGAAACTCAAGAATTGAAGACAAGAGGAAGATCTTCCCATTCACCAATCCTGAAGTACGTTGCCACAAGTGTCAAATCAAACTCCAGGGAAAAAACTGAATTCTACAATCTCATTCCAGCAAGAAAACCAAGCATCCTCTTTATCCTCGGACAATTACAGAGTGCTGAGAGGCACTGGCAAATAAGTGAGCTCTTTGACGGCAGCTATGAACATGACTCAGGTCAGTGAAGCAATCATCATCTCTGTGCGTCATCCTTCATGCTATGAGTGACTCAGCTGCAGTTATCCAATCCTAAAAAATTGAGGAAAACCAGCATCTTCATGGGCAGCACTAGAACCCCAATTTTCCCCAAATCTTCAAAAGTGTATCCACTAAGGGCTATCCGGGGTCGGGGTCATTCCACCACTACACAAGGATTGGGATTTGGAAAATTGCAGTCCAGATTCTGCATATTTGCTGAGGGGAAGACCTCTCATGATTTCCTCATCATGCAGTGATTAGCTGGTGCAGCTCGGAGACAAATGTACGCGCGCAAGAAAGAGCAGGGCAGAGGAAGATCGCCCGGCAGGACATAATATACATCTGCAATAGCAAGAAGGAGAGTGGTTTACTCAACGAGAACCCAGCAACAAGGAGATTGATTTGAGTTTGTATGTACATGATCCAATACACACACACAGGAAGAAGACCAGATAATACAATGACGCAGGGCGTAGTGGTGAGGGGTGATAATAGAATAATAACTACGTAGTATACTACGGCCGGAAGGTCGCGCGACAGAAGTCAAAAACGACGGTCCAAGAGCAGCGGCACTCTTTTATATCGGTACAGGTCGCCCGGATCCCATCATAAAAAAAAGGGAAAAACAGATAATCAAGCACTGGCAATAAAAAGCAAGACGAAGCAAAAAAAATGAACAGATGCATGTATACGAAGGGAAATAAAAACAAGACGGCAGGAAGCTTGAGAGTTCGAGTACAGAACAAGATAATGCACAGCAAAGGAGAGAGTTTTTTTTTCTGCAAAAGCGCCAAGCCAAACCAAAACGAAAAAACTAAGAATACCCGACCTGATATTTAGTAGTGGTGAAGCGGCTGACAGGATGGGTTTCAGAGGTGGAGGTCGAGGAGAGCTCCCTCAAGGCGGTGGAGGTCGAAGAGAGCTCCCTCAAGGCGCGTCTAGTCTTGCGGAACCTTCGGCGCTCAACAACCATCTTGAGCACCCCCTGAATCTTCTCAAACTTGACCAGCTCTTCTATCTTCTCTTTCGTCGCTTTCCGGTCTAGTAATTCATGTAATCTATCCCAACAATACTGCCTGTTAATTAATGCTTGTTTACTGGAAAAAGGAAGGCAAATTACTCAACTGCATCGCTTGCTCATCTTCGATCAACTTGTAATGAGCCAACAGTAGCATCATACGATTAAACGAAATACCACGGCCGGCTTTTTCCGTCAACAATGCCTCCTGATAAAGCTACAAAGACAAAAAAAACCACATGAATTTTGCATCCCGGAGAGAGAAAAAAAACTTTACAGACATGATTGAAGAGCTCTTTGCGTTCATTAAGCTGGTTCCAATCGACCTTAGCGAGTCTTGAGTTCAAGACGCCAACGTCCAAGACGTGAGCAGGATTGACATAACTAGTGAAGACTACTCGGGACCCTCCAGTCTTGTTCTCGTCGTCGCCAATAATAGTATCACCACCACCGCCAGCGGGACTACTACTGCCATAGCAGAACAAGTTCCTCATCTTCAAGTCTTCCGGGTATATACTCACGTCAAATGCGCTTGTTAGACGCTGGATTGTATTCATCAATATTTTCATCCTATCTCTCCCATACCAAATTAGCCTAACTTACCGAAAAGAATGGAATAAACTGATCTCGTGTTAGGTATCCAGTCCGCTCCCGATCCACCTGCGCCCACGCCTCTTTAAACCTCCTCACTAAACATGTATACATCACGTAATTAGCATTTTCAGGGACAACAATGGGTTCTTTGTGTTATGAGAGCATTTTACCTTCTTCACGATCAATGGCTTTGACCTTCCCAAACAGCTGAAAGACGTAAGCAAAGTTATCGACAACGAGACCAGTGAACATATCTGTAGGATATAAAGCGAAAGTTTTTTTTTCTTTCAGCATTTTTTCAAGGAATAGGATGACTTTTTTCTGAGTGTAGTACTGACTGAGTACTATGTACATAGAAATCACGTTCCATGAGATGAATAAGATGTAAGCCGCAGCAGGACTCCCACAATCGTTAAACAAAAAGTTCGGCGAAGAAACGCAATAAGGCGGCTCGATGGTATACTGTCAAGAATTCAATAGTTAATCTCCAAGAAAAAAGCTTCAAGCCAAGAAAGAAGGGGACAAAAAAACTCACGTCATGCATGAAAGCATTCCATCCCTCACTATGAATTGGCAAGTTAAAAGTGTAAGTGATATATGCATGTGAGAAGAATGAAGAACAGACGGACCCGGTACTTTGGATAGCCAGCATGACGAGGGCATTAGCTAAGCTCTGATAATTAGAGTAACGAGTTAAGGAAGTAGGGCCGGCCCTAGTAAGACTAAAATTTTCAACGAAGAGGATGGCCCAGACGAGGAAGAAGACGATCCAGAGGCCCATAAGATTAGCAATAGACGGGAGGCTAGAGAGGGCCGTTTGGAACAACTGGTTCAACTCGTTGTTCTTCATCACTAGTTTAAACGCAATGGCTACCAGGAAAAACTTTTGGAATTGAATCGTCACATTCGTCACTTGTCCTGGGAATAGTATCGTCGGTATCGTCGTCCCAAACGTCCCCGCTATCACTATCACATCATATACCCTCCATCCATTTTGTTGGAAACTTATCCATCCCAACCCTAGTAATGCAACCACCACATCTACCAAATAAAACGTCGCTAACAGAAGAAACGCCCCATCTGTTGCCGATATATACATAAAAAAAAGATGAATTAAATAAAAAAACTTTCCCTAGTCTCTGAAGCAGCCAAGATAAAAACAAACAAACCTCGATACGTATCCAGTGGAGTATTACTATTAGATCTAGCGAGAGTCATCAACAAAGCGACGTGAATGACATAGAGTGTAGTCATCATACGAGACCACCAGCCATGTTTCTGAGTGGCTGTTTTATAGCACCAATCTCTGATAGTATCCTGAGGCCGAGCTTTAGGGCGTTTAGAGGGCTGCTGGAGGTAGATCAGCTTTTTCAAGTTAATCCATTGTTGTTGCTCGGTGGTCAAGAAAGCCGAGCCGGAGCGTTTCAGAAAGCTGTTAATGATCACCGCCAGGAAGAGTGTCAAGACGACGGTGGCTCCAAAGAGGTTATAGATCAGGGAATAGATGGCATTCCATTGGGCGGCGTCCTGTTGGGGTTGCTGGTCTTTACCCGTGATCGACATCAGGCTGGTCATCACGCCGATCCAGCCTTCCTGCGAGATAATCTCAAAGAGGATCGAGACCGCAGTGCGGAATGAGTCGAAGGAATAGACATACGGGTTTTGCCAGGCTCGGGGCATGAGAAAGTTGAAGTCTGGGGGGGCATCCTCCAAGCTTGACGGTGCGCTAATATACTCCCCTATACATTGTGCTTTGCCCGAGATTGTAGAGCCCGAGTCGTTGCAGCCGTAGAGGAGACCGGCAAATAGGTTCTGGCCCCAGACGGCGAAGGGCACAATATACATGACAGTCAGGACAGATGCATCCATGAGGTTACCGAAACCGAGAATCAAGACGTTGTAAAAAGTCTCGCGCATGCTCTGAGTCAGGTTGATCATCCGCAAAGCCCGAAAAGCCTTGAGAGAGCGAGTGAACCGACGGGTGGAGCCACCATACACCAGCGAGGCCGTAATATCGGAGACCAAGGTTCCCAGAACCAAGAAATCGATCCGGTTCCATGTGTTCAGGAGGTACGCATTCGGGGTAAAGATAAACCCATCGGCCAAGACTTTAATGAAAAACTCGAGGACAAAGGCCAGTCCTAGGATGCCTTCGGTAAGGTTGAACCAGGTATAAATCGACTCGCCATGAACCAAATAATAATGTTGCTTGTAAACAGGTGTCGCGATAGCCGCCACAATGACGCTACCCAAGATGGTACTAAAGACAATCAATTTGAACACAATCACCCCAATCTTATTGGCCGGCCGTCCAAAGATCCGCTCGCCAAAAGATGGTTCAACCAAAAACTGACAGAACCTGCGGATGTGATTTTTCTGGGAAATGAACCAAAATACTTTATCATAGGTGGGATGATCCTTGATGAATTGTGCTTCGCGCTCCCTTTTTTCATTGAAGGAGGTCAGGTAATACTCTTGACGTTGGCTAGGGTTCATGGAGAGGAACTCCATCTGTCGTGCCGCTTCAGCTTTGGCTCGTTCTTCGGTAGTAAGATCCGATGTTGGTAGCTTGGGATCTGAGAATGGACCATCCAGTGGGTCCAGTAGAAAAGCTTTCCGAGCGCGTGCAACGAACGCGCGATGATCCAAGTGTGACTTGGGTGACAGGGAATCACGTTTTCTCTTGGTATGATTTTTAGAATCCCTTGGATGCAGAAAATCACGCACAACAGATTTCTTGCCGGGTAGGACGGTTTCAGAGGGTAGGTCATCAGCATCAAGAGTGATAGTTTGATGTAGATGTAGAGACTTGGTAGATGAGGCTCGGAAGTAGGGATTAAGTCTTTTGAACCAAGACGGAAGCTCGAATTGGGGATTGGAACGATTGATAAGTGCACGGATTTGCTCCTTCTTCTTCTGTTCCTCGGCAACAGCAAATCCCTCGGAGATCACCGCGATAAACATTTGGAGGAGGACGAAGTTGGAAAATAAGAACCAAAGCGATAAGAAAATCCCAGAGAGGAATGCCTGGCCGTAGGGTGCTTGAGCAGCCATACCCGAATATAATACCGTTGTCCAATTCTCAGACGAGAAGATCTGATACATGGCCAAAAAGGAATTCCACATCGAGTAAAATGTCATTTCTGTCGAGTCAGACTTTGGGATCAGTCCACGTAAGTATTGAGCGGCAAACACGGCTGCAACGAAGTTGATTCCAAGCAAGAACAAGATCATGTTAACCAATCCGTTGAGACTGCCCCTCAAACCTTGCTGTGAGCGAAATGCGGATCCAAGGTGGGTTAGCATCAGCAGTAAGGGGAGTGATGTACCAACAAAAGATATGATCAAATGAAAAAAGATAATAACGTACCAAAAGGTTTCCAGTTCGAGGGAAGGCGACGATGACGCGATAAAAGCGGGCAATCTGGAAGACGGTGAGCCAGGGGTAGACGACAGAACGCTTAATAAATGGAATCTGGATGATACTGGTGACAATAGCTAGTCCGACGTCCGCAAGATTGGTACCACTCTGAAGGAAGAGCCGCATTGAGTGGGGAAGATATCCCGCGAAACGGAGCATGATCTCGACCAAGAAGACAATGGTAAAGTAGGACTCGACTTGATCTATAAGATTATCGTGGTTGGCATCAGAAAAACAAAACCCAAAATGACCCAGAAAGGAGAAATTATTCGTGTGTGTGATTGATCACCTAGACGGGTATTCCAGGTAGGGTTGAAGGCAGTCTTGCTGGCTTGGAAAGCAAATTGAGCCAGAACGACCAAGACCCAAGGGTAGTACAACTTGTGGTTAAGCCGTCTAAGCCAACCAGTCTTAAGCCTCATCTTTTGAGTCTTTGAGAGTTTTAGAGTCTCGGAAGGAAAGTCTGTCTCAGTTGGCCGAGTAATCCCAGGTCTACAGACAGATGTAAGAGATTCGTCAGTCGACAGTTCGGTTTCTCGCTGAGAAATTGTATATGTATATATATGTATGTATGAATGTGTGTGTACTGACGCAGAGCTAACCGCAAACGCAGAATGTTTGGTCTCGTCCATGATCTCAGCAAAGGTATGGGTGATGACAGCGACGAGAATGTTGAGTAACCAAAAATTAAGCACAAGTAGGCAGACGATGAAGAATGCGCAGGACGCGTAGTACTCTGCGTCCATGAGACTGTACATCATGTTGGACCAAGTATTGGCTAGAAATCAAAAACACGACGGTAAGCAGGTGCGTGGTCAAGGAAAAGGGCAGAAGAAGGGATCACTAACCTGAGGCGATGATCACCACTTGCATCGCTGCCCCCGCCACGTTATCAAAACTCTGCGTGCCATTATTCGGATTTCCGGTTTCCTAATACTCGCAACGAGGTCAATTGGCAAATCATCTTGAATTGCGGGGCGGTACATTCCTCGGGAAAGAGACAAACCAAACAAAGTTGTCCTTGAGGACAAATATAGCCTTTCCAAGAGCTAAACAACTTTCCGGTCGAGTTATGAACGAAACCCTCGGGATCGCCAGAGATGGGGTTATATTGACCGCCACAAGATTGAGCCTGGAAAGTGTAGTTTTCCTGGCCTGCAGGATCTGGTGATTGAACCGTAAGGATGAGCTCATTCGATGAACCATATTGAGATGGAAGGCAAAAAAGAAGAAGAAGAAAAATAGGAACCTCACCGATCCAAACACAGTGTCGATCGAAGGAGCCTTTAAAGCTCTGCACTCCAACAATGCTGAACAGGGCTGCAGCGAAAAAGATAAAGAAAACGACGTTGACGAGTAACGGCCAAGCGCGTTTGAGAGAGTTGAGGATTCTCTGAAAAGGTGAAGAGTTCGATGTGTCGGCAATCATTTTGTTTCTTTTTTAAAAAAAATGAGATTGCGGTAGAAGAGGTACCTACAGTAGTACCAGAAGTTACGGTAAGTAGACGCATGAGTCTGAGGACGCTGAGGGCGCGAAAGATGTAAACTTGTTGGGCGGCCTCAGCGCCGGTAGTAGCGAGAAAGAAGGAGATCCAGAAACAGACGATGGCGATAAAGTCCATGCGATTCCAGGATTGTCGGAGATAGGCGGTTTGTTTGATGAGCTGTTTCTTTTGGCGTTGGATGCCAGAATGGAAGGGCGCCGCTTCTTGCGAGAAGAGCGGCTTAGAGCTACTGAGGATCGATATGGGGAACGAGTCCTTCCGAATAGGCTCAAACCGGTGCGCCGATGGGGGCGCACAAGCGAAGCTCGGCGAGGGGTGAGTCAGGGGGATTTTGGCGCTGCAGGAGCCATACGGCGATGGATATGCACTGTCCAGTGCTGTGAAGGGTGTCTGCGGACTAAAGTTCAAGATCTCCCTGCGACAGTCACCCCCCTGTGGGTATTGGTGCTCCGGACTCGGAGTCCAGGCAGTATCCATCTGATCGGATTTCTTGATGGGAAGGTGGCTCACCGATCGGTCCTTCCGACCTAACAGCCCCTTCCCTCGTGCTTTGATCACCCGGGGGGTGGCATCAAACCAAGAGATGGAGTTCAAAACCAAGCCAGAAACGATGATACGCGCGACACATTCCACTCTGGACATGAACAACAGGAAAAATGTTACGTGTCAGCAATTGCTGACTTCAACAAATAATTCAAGGAAAAGAGAGAAAAACATACGTAAAGATACAAAAGAGAATGAAGAGAGCCCAATCCTCCCAAGTGTGAAAGTAGCCTTTGGTTGGCCTTGGAGAGTCCCAGACGCTTTTAGAAGACTGGATGGTGAGGATGACGGCGTCGAGGATGATGAGCAGGAAGATGAGGGGGTCCACGTGGCCAGAGTGGAAGAGTCGAAAAAGGCCCAGTCGGAGGGGATGACGGGGGCCGAAGATGCCGAGGGTTTTTCCCTTGAGCTGCAGTGGGATTGCTGTGTTCATAGAGAGTCGAATAGACGAGGCGCGGTTGTTACTGTTTTGGGATGTTTGTTGGTCGTCATCACTTTCACTGAATCTGGGTTGGTCTGGTTGATGTATACTATTACTCTGGGGCCTTGAAGGGCCGGCATAATCCAGCTCAATGCTTCCAGTTGATTGGTCAGTGTTGGAGCGAGGGCGTGTGTGCCGCTGTGACTGAGGTTGAGGAGGGGGTGGTGTAGGATCATGGATCTGCTCTGCGCCGGAAAGGTTGACGACCCTCCGACTGGCGTTACGGAGTAACGTGGTAGCAGTCCTGAGAGTAGATTTTTTGGAGAGAGTATTTTTTAGGCGTGCCTTGGGAGAGACGGTAGGATCTGAAGGGACGGAAAGGTTGAAGAGTAAATTAGGAGAGCTGTAGTTGCCAGCGCTTTCAAGACGATGGCGTGATGAAGAGCTTGCTACTGGTGCAATAACGGAGGCAGGAGTGATTGTACTGGCCAGACCATGAGTGATGGTGTGTGATGAGGAAAAAGCGAGATCGTCATTAGGCTGATAGGATTGAGCCTTATGATTCCGGCCTGGATGTTGGGGGTAAACTGGTAGGGAGAGGGAGTTTTGGGATAATTGCTGATGTTGATGATAAGAATTGGAGGGAGGTGAGGGGGTGCTTGAGAATGAATCTTGTGAGTCTGACATTAGCTGAGAGCGGGGATTTGGTGGTTCTTTTGAAAAGCTGGAAGGAGAGAAGGAGAGTAAATGAGAGTTGGAGGATGATGGATCGAGAATGATGGGAGGTGAAGGGTGGTAGGAGTTGGTAGGCTGTGCTGTAGGTCTTGTACTGTTGATACTCTTGCTTTGACGTCTGTGCAGGCCGGTGGGAGATGAAGGCGAGACGGAATCGAGTTCTGGGAAGGATGAGGATCTGAATCTATCGGAGGATGATGGGCCAGCGGGGGAGTCCGCTTGATGGACAGGAGAGAGAGGCGGCCTGATTGAGCTGACGTAGGTAGCAACGTCGATATGGGAGGTGTTCAAGGGGTGATTAGCTTGTGTTGGAGTAGGAGCAGCTTCATTGTGATCCTGGTGTATGAAGTCCGTGTAGTTGGGTGAATCCGAGTCAGAAGATGAGGAGGAAGCTCTTGAGGGAGATAATGGTTCGGTTGCAGTGCTTTGTTGGTGGTTGCGAGAGGATGTTCGGTTGCTGTTGATGAAGCGAAGGTTGAGAAGGTTTGATTGACGGCCGACTGGATTGGACATGATAAGATTGGAGTGAGGTTTCCGGTCGGTTGCTGGTTAGCCGAGTGGTCCTTGTTGACTGCACAGCAATCATTTTGCTCAGAGGTGGATCATGAATTAATTTAGCCCTTGGGTGTGAAGACCCCCGTGGGCTGGCCGATAACTCATAAACAGCGATTCTCCGAAACAAAATTCAAGCTCATGACTTTTTCATTGAAAACTCAATAATTACATGGCAGAAGAATGCTGCTAACTATACAACAGCATTGTTGGCATCCGTCCAAGGTGCTTCATCGGATGATTTAGAATGAAGAAAGTCCAAAAGGGTTGTAACAGAATTTGATATGATTTGCTTTTACAGTACGGAAGGTCATGCCTCTTCAAGGTAATTACCATGAAAAAACTAGTGTCACTTGCTATCAAGTGACATACCAGGTTACAAAGGGACCCTTTGAACAAGTG
>LAVV01012139.1:0-10992 GCA_001263375.1 Puccinia sorghi
GCCCATTTGGTTGGAATTGGGGCCGCGACCCCCAAATATTGGAGTTGCGACCCCCATCATTGCTCCAGTGGCGGTTTTTCGGGGGTCGACGTCTGTTGGCCGCGCTGACAGCGTCTGTGAGACGGGTTGCAACATTTGGGGGTCGCACCTCTAATTCATGGGGGTCGCGTACCCAGCCCCCTAAATAATTATTCAAAGAATATATAATTAAACACAGCTTTTAAAAAATTTGTTTCTCTGTTTTCTCTTGTTTGATTTGATTGTTTTTTTCAATCTGAAATATGATTTCTTGAGAACTTTATTTTGGCTTGTTTTATTTTTAAAATGAATGAGCAGGGCTATCTAAAGTAAGCAATAATTATTCATTTCCCAAAGAAATATAATAAGAAATCAAAATTCTTAAGGAAAAGGAAAAAAAATCAATTCATTCCAAAAATAAAATAACAAAAGAAGAAATAAGGTATTTAACAGGAAATTAAAATCTCTTCCTTGAAAGAATTTGACTTTTATGTTTGAGTTCAAAACATTCCAAAGTTAGAAGATTACAAAATTTCCTTGCATTCTGACCATCTTTGTTGGGGAAGCAATTAGGAGTGTTTTTTTTTTTCAGTAAAAATATCTGCCAATTGGTAAACCAGCCCAGATAGCATGTTGTGAACTATTGTGAAGCTTTATAGCTAGGAAACATAGTCCTGAATATCAAATCAAAATTTAATTGTACTCTTAAATAATGTTAAGAATTGAAATAATTATTTCTTCTATTCCTTTTCTCTTTTCTTTCTATCTTTTATCACATTACAGGCCATAAATAATCAAATGTTGATGGAGGAACAGCCTCTAAGACTGAATTCAACCCCTGGTCACCCTGTACAAACCTCTCAAATCCCTTGGATCAGAACTTACACAATCTCTTTGGCCACCATCAGTAAATATCACCAATCAACCACTATCATTTACATTATACACTCTTTTAACAACCCTGTACAGTATACAAATATTAAAAAACCAACACGAAACATAAAAATAGTATACTTAATCAAATTGGAATGTTTGCATTCATGCAGGTCAGTGTATTTTACAAGATCTGATCTAATTTGGTGTTTTTGGTTCAAGCACATGACTCAGGAATCCTACTTGAGTGGATTTTCCTTATCTTAGTATGTTTTTGGCTATTCACTGATCACCTGATACAAGATCTGAGATATTTTTAGTGTATTTTCCTTATATGACACCAATTTTTGACAGGCTGTGAAAGCACATGACCTGATGGCTGTGTACTTTAGGTTCAGTTTTATCTGTACTAGGGTGTTCCATGGTGTTTCCAGTGCAGCACAAATCCATCATTCTGGCTAAAATAACTCAATGCTGTGGATGCAGGCTAGCTAAAATCCCTCAATCTTGTCTATATAAGTCTGTATCCTTTTTGTCATTCCCCCTTCCTCACCAGATTTTCTCATGTGATTTGACACAATATAGTCTAACAATCATTATCCCCTATAGCACTACCTATCTCTTCACTGTTCAATATTATATTATCAAAATCACAGTTATTAAAATCTCAACAAGCAGCACAATGGATGTGGATAAAATGTTGGCTCAAATCAGGTGGGACTTGGATTTGTTCTTGAAGGACCAAGTGGACACAAGATATAGGAATTTCTTTGGATGATGCATTATTGACTTTAATGAAGGCCACCTTGTTGAATAGTTTCCATATTGAAATAGCACTGGTGAGCTGCACACACACACACAATGGGAGAGCCTTGGGACTTTCTTTGCTAAAAAACACTTTGAAGTACTCATTTTCTTTTTTGAAAAAAAGGTTAATTTCAACTCCTATCATACTTAATTCTGTAGCTATGTTTGTCAGAAATGAAAATTGATTAAACAGGTATTTATTGCATAAGACTCTGCAGATAAGTGGCTATGATTGATAGGACCACAGGATGTCAGAAGTCATGATAAACTGCATTAGCAAGTGCCAAGGAAACCTCCTTGGGGTTCAATGTATTACTCAGGATTTTCTTTCCCTTATTCTTGGCGCTGGTCATTGAGAAGCGCTTACCCCCTTTTTTATGAAATATATGGCATTGACATGGCTTCAGCCTCATCTTTCAAAATATGAAAAAAATGAAAGTGTGTTTGTGCTTACTGGAAGAGCTTGGGGTAGGATCATCCCCTCTTAGGATTGTGCCTTCATCTGATGAACTGCCTTTTTCAGCTTTTATACACAAGGAATTTTTGATTAGCAAGTTGAGGATTCCAGTTTTGAATAACACTGAGTCATCACATCTACCTACCATCTACTAGCTCAATTTGCTTGAATTTATCTGGAGAATTGTGGTTCCAATTTTTTTTTGTTATGTCAGTGTGTGTGTGTGTTTAGAAGCATGGAAACAATGTTATCATGTTATATAATAGAAATATAAATTTTTCAACTCACTATTAATCCATTTTGAAAATCTCCTTTTCCCTGTAATAAAAAACATAACCAAGCAGAGACATCAGACCCCATGATCAGCAGATTGTTCAGATAATTGAGTCCAGGGTAATGATCACTTTTGTGTTCTGTTCCTTTCCAATTCTTCAAACCCTTAGATGATGTAGCCGGGCCCCTCTGCGGGTAAAGCCAGGGAGATTCTTTGTCCCCACTACCTAAATGAATGACGTCCGGTTTCCTTGCTGTATTTCCAGCGCAATTCTGTTCAATTCAGGCAAAACAAAACAAAAAAGGTCGTGCATCACTATGAAAAAGAGAAAAAGAAATGATGACTGACGAGCTTGAACGGAACTTATATCCCATAGTTGGAGACCTGGGTCCATCATGAAACACATTCATTCCGGGGGTGAGTTGTGAGGATTGGAAGATGCGAGCAATCAGACAGCTCACCTTCCCAACGATCGGCGATTTGCCGCCATAGGGCCCCTTGCTCGTCTGCAGACTTTGGGAACGATGGGGATGGATGCGCTGTGACACACCAGCAATGCGCCAGCTGAAGAAGCGCAAGTAAGATGTGTCTGAAGACCATTTGATAAACGAAGGAACTTCTTTTTCTTCCCCAATGGGTCAACTCTTCCGCGTTTGATCGAGACGACTTATAGGATCAAGATAGGGGGCTATTTATGGTGCAGCATCTCCCAGTGGCAATCAGTGGCAAATACAGCCTCTCGACGCGACAGACCTGTGCGTATATTCCCACAAAGCTTGATGGCCCACCAGCCGTTGCAAAACATGAACACTATTTCTACCGGCGTCGTGGTAGATAGATGGTGTTTCCTTTTGACGAGACGTCTCGTCTTCAGGTCCATTCATTCCCCTTGGAAACTTTCTCTCGATCCAGTACAGAGTATGTGGATGATTTGCATGTTTATATTTTTATGAGATGAGGAGTAGGAGCCTCCAGACCATGTCTGAAGACCCGATTTAGCGTCCACAGTGTCACCAAGGGAGCTGCGGCGAGATGGATTCATGATCACCAGCGGGCGATGTCTTTGCCTCGGTGCGGGATCCCGTGGCAAGAGGTGATCAATCCGAGACGCCAAGACGGTACACACCGGACCCCGTTCCGCGACCGCTGGACGCCCTGCAGGAGCGTACCCCCGACTCTCCCGACCGCCGCAGGCGCGGGCCGTCCCCATTCGGATCAACGGATGACGGCTGCGACTGATTTCTGGCTAGCCGCCTGATATCAGTTGGAGAGGGCGTCGTGGCAGCAATGCCGGTCGTCATCCGGCGTCAAACTCCCTGTCCGCACACGGTGGTGGAGGATGTTGAGACGACGTTTTTATTTTTATTTTTTGGAAACTTCTTTGGCAAACGGGCAGGGCTGGCCCGCTGGTTTTAGAAGGCTCAAATTTGGGCCCTTCTACGAGATTTCTTTTGGGCGGGCTCTTCATTCTGGATAATAATCATATTTCATTTTCTGCAGTCAGGAAACAGGATGGTTATGTGGCTAGCAAAGAGTAATTTAATGGATAAGGTGCCCTTTGGCATCAGTGCGGAAGAAATATCAGTTATGGGGGAATTTGGGGGATAATAGAGGTGGTAAACAGAGGCATGGGACAAGATTGTGCGCCTAAAAATAAAACCTGGATCACAGAATGGATTTTATTTCTAACCTGCTAAAGGAAATATTTTGCCAATATGCAATAGTAAGTGGGTGCTTCAATTGGGAGGAATAATCAAGGTAGGCTACTTATTTGGTGCTCTACTTGCTGGTCAGATGGGAGGCTGATTTGGTCAGGGTCAATGGCGCAGACATGTGTATTACCATCAAATGTGTTTTGATCCTTTTCAATGATCAATTCTGCAAAGCTAGTTGGATTATGATAATCAATTTCTGATGTTTTCAAGCAGGAGGAAAAAAAAACAACTCACACATATTGAAAAGCACACGAATGATTGTGGAGATCCTCTAGTTTGTGGTCAATGATCTCCCAAATGGTCTGGGGATTGACCAGGTGGGGATCAAAAATAGCGAGTCGTAGTAAGGCTATGCAGACCTTGCTGGTACCGTTATAGGCCAGGAAAATGGAATTGGATGTTTGAGGTTGATTGCAACTTCCCATGTTGTGGTTGATATGTAAGAAAAAGGTGAGATAGATGGTACTCAATTCTGAAGTAGATGTAACACTTACCAGAACAATAAGATCAAAGAGCTTGGGGAACGGCCCTCCAATTGGTCGTCAATTGATTTCTTTCAAGTTGGATAATATGTTGGAAATTGATGAGAGTTAGAAGACAAAAAACTTGATGAAGGTTGATCATAAACTCACCAGGTTACGTAGTTGGCCTTGGTCATGCTTGAGTAACAAGTGCATGACCCACAGCAGCAAGCTGGGCCTGGGGGTCATCTGGGTAGCCTGGTGGGAGGTAGTCTTTGTTTAATGCCTGTTCTTGGCCATCAATAAAGGTCTGGTGATCCTAATCAGCGGAGTGGACGGTGGAAAAGCATCAGGAAAATGCAAGATACTTACTCGTAGTAATACTAAAGGGGTTCGCCCCAATGGAGGCCCCTCAAGATTGATGGGGGTTGTGTACAATTCCAAGTCTGTAGTAAGAATCTCCGGGATCTTACTAGAGCAGCAAAAGCTCTTCCAACCGACCAAATAGAAAAAAGAAAAAAAAATCACCTTGGATGAAGGAGTCAAGCAAGAGGAGGTTGCTTACCTTGAATGGAATACCAAATACAAAGGGTTGTGGGGGCAAAGCAGTAGCAGCGCTGGGAATCTGCTGTTTGGGGCCACGGGAGTGTAGCATGCATATGATTTTGAGAAACATGCTCACCTGTATGTTCCAATGGTTGGTCTCCTTTACCTGGGATGGGGATTAATTAGAAGAGGGGAGAATGATGATGGCATCATTCAAATAGAAAACACTCATTGCAAAAAGGCATTGAGCAAACTCGGTGGTTGACTTGCCCAAGTGGAGTAGTGAGCGCAGATGGGTGCGCTGGCAGGATTGATTTGATGAGGAAAATTACCTCTATTGAACTCGGCAATAGGATTGTCGGGCAGGTCGCACTCGTGATATGAACCCTCTGAAGGAGTGGGGACGGGTTGGTGATTGTGACAATGTTAAGTTGCATGTTGTCCAACACCGCGCCAAATTTGCCACTTGGTAGACCAGGAACTAGCTCGTGCGAGGTGGGTGGGAAGTCTGGATGTATATTTCCTTTAATGTATTTTTTTTTCAAGGCGGTGGATATAATTAGGGTGAGAGGGAAGAAAAAACAATACCTTCACTGGAATTTGTGACATTAGCCATGGTAACAAGGTGTGGGTCAAGAGCAAATTACGGAAACTGGGGAGGTGTAATTGATTAGTATCCAGGAGACAATGGACCCTATGGCTACAACAAAAGAAGGAAATAAAAAATATTAGTTAAATTTGGGGAAAGAAAGTTGGATCAAGGGCTTCAGAGAAAGTGTATGGGCTGATAAGAGAAAAAATATGTTCAAGACTCACCTTTGGCTGTGTAATGAGGGATTTATTGGCGTCACCAATATGGTGATGTGCAGAAATCCCTCATCACACAGGAAATTCACTAATAAAAAAATTCAAGACATTAAAGGCCGGGCCTGCCCATGAGGCCCAGTCCCCACCATTTTTTCATGCCACCATCAAAGAACACCACCTCACCACACTCAACAGCCCCCAAAAAAATCACTTTTCCATATAATTAACTGTGTTGATTTCATTAACCTCTGAAAACAAACCATCCATAAAAAAGCTGAGACCTTTAAAGAAAAAAAAATTAAAAAATAAATAAAGAAATAAAAAATAAATAAATAAACTAAAAAAACTAGTGAAACTGATTAAGCTGTTTGGGGCAGGATTTACTGTCAGTCAAGATGGTTTGGGAAGAAGGATCTACTTCTTCCTCACTTGCCAAACTCGAGCCACCACTGATTACAGACAACACTTACCATCAGTTTCACACCATCGTAGAGTCAAGGAGAGTCAGGTGTTTCTTCAGTCCTTAACCCAAGCATGTCAGATTCAACAATCCCAGCCTCCTCAACCCCATTTAGACCCCATGTTGCTGGATTCTTTGGCTTCTGTGACACCATCTATGGAGCAGCCCATAGGATCTGATGAGGAATCGGATGAGGAAAACTTACTAGCCGTTGCACAAGCAACTGGTCTAACACTTTTTGATCCACAAAATGCAGAGGAAAGTGACAGTGAAACTGAAATTGATTGGGATGAATGGATTTTTGAAACTCAACCAGAGGGAGCTGCATTAGTTGAGCCTGATGAACCCTTAGAAAGAAATCTCAACTCACCCTGGTTTCCTTTTAAATCCAAGGAGGTGAGTATTCCTGCAAATTGGAATGATTTCATTTTTGGCTGATGTCCTGATTATTCTCCAATTATCTTGTGTAGCATTTACTCGCCTTTTTGATCCAAGGTTATATGAGCCATGTCTTGTCCGGATCAGAATACTCTCAGCTATGCATGTTTGTATCTTTGGGCAATCTGGAACTCCCCAATTGGAATGGCTTATGCGCGTCTGGATTACAAATTCAACTTGAGGCAGATATTAGCACAAGTGAGTGGAGACTTATTTTCTGAGATGTCCCACAACCTGAACTGAATTGATGAATTTTTCAAACAGGAGCTGGCAAATCCCTTTGTAAATCAACACCTGGACTTTTATCTAGAATATACAGGTGGGGAGAATATATTCAAGATGTCTCAATGCTTCAAATGGCGCAAATATCTGAGTCCCAACCTACGAGTCCAAATGGTAGAGGAAAATAAAAAGAACTGTTATATCTTTGAACCAATGGAATTAAAAAGTAACAATTGTTGTGCCCATATTTGTCTTTATTGAGTCAAACCAACTACAAGCCAGATGTATTTGACCTGATATTTTCAAAGATGGCAACCAAGTGAAATCATCAATTGCTCCAAATCTGTGATTCAACTCAAGTCAATTTCCAAAATTCAATGTTATCAATTTATCTTTGAAGTATCAAGAAATCCTGCTTGGGAAGCTTAATTGAGTCATGTGGCCACAAAATACATGGTGAATAAGTTTCAATCAAAATCCTATATAAAACTGTATCAAAACTGACTCTGGTCTGTTTGAAATCAGAAACAAAACACTCCAATAAGATCTACCCCTTACCAAATCCCTGGAGAGCCAAGGCAAAAGTAAGACTTATCCAAAAATTGTCCATCAACTTGTACTTGGATTAGACATCTGGCAATATTTCCAAGCAATTCAACGAGCACATTTTCTATCACTGCACTTTAGCTGGACTTCCACCAAACCTATCCAACATGGGTAAAATTTCCACTTCTTATGCACCTCCAATACTGCTGGAGTCTTGGAGCTGGGAGAACAAGTTGTGGATCAGTTGAAGTATGTCTTGATCATTCAGGTGTCTAAGAAACACAATCAATTTCTCCAGACATGTTGATCCTATCTTTATTTTGAACCAGTGGCATGCAACTGATGGTTTTAAAGCATACAACTCTGTGTTGCGCAAAAATGTAGTGGTTATATCTGTGGTCTTATCATTCCAGGGACACTTCCATGCCAAAATCACCAACACACCCATTTCAGGACAAGCATTGCATGCTTGTAGAGTGGGTAACCTGAAAGCCCACAGCCTGCAAGAAAGAAAGACACAAGATTATGTTTCTTGGTTCCTGGGATTGAATTCTGATGGTGAAGAAGTATGTTTTGTGTTAAAATCCCAATTTGAACAGACAAATGCTGATGAGTTATTTAAGCAGATACCTTTCACCCCTCTATCTTGGCAATTAATCTGTGAAAAATGGAAACTCCTCTGGCAAATTGGCAAACAAGGCAATGGAAACCAGTTCAAGAACAGTACAGCTGAGCATGGCATACGAGACCAAATCAACCGTCAATTGATCAAAAATCTTCATAGTCCCCAAAAGGCTGAGTGAAAAGCTGAATTGGATAAGTTGGAAGCAGATAATGCTACCAAACCAGGCTCTTCAATCCATTTATCAGGCTCAAAGGTATAGTATTGGCAATTTCATTCCATAAAAATATTGACCAAAGGGAGTCAAATGTGATGTTGCTCATCACCACGGCGAGTTGAATGTTCTCCTTGAGGCCACGTTGGTACAGAATCATGAGAGGGGTGTCGGCCCAACCGGTGATGCGGGCGTGCTGGTTAAAGTCCTGCATATAGGCTGACACAGTCTCGGTCTGTCAAAAGTTCCGCAAGGCCACCTCGGCGCAGTGTCGGCAGTTGTGATCAAAGAAGCTTGACTTAAAGTCATCCATGAACTTGGAGAAGACCACTTTTTCCCCGTTGAAGAGTCTTGTCAGGTACAGCTGAGACCAGGTTGCTGCATAGTCCTGCATAAACAAGGCAGCAAATGCTACTTTGCTGGTGTTGGTGGGGAATTGCTTCAGGTACGTGACTGCATGGAGGCCAATTTGGGCAATAAACGGCTTGGCAGCAGCACTGCGGGTCCCATCAAAGGGTTGGGGTTTAGCAAGCTTGATGGCATTGGGCTTGCGAGTGGGAGCGGGATTTGGGTGGGAAAAAGAGGGGTTTTGCTGGCCCACTGTGGCATTGAGGTGGGCTTGATTTTGTCGGAGAGTCTCCTCTGTGGCCAATTGTTGCGCTCTTTGGCTATCATTTGCATCACCTCGTCAAGCCAGGCGTTGAGTGCATCCATTGCGTTGGGGGTGTTTTGGAACTGGATCTGGGTGTGGGGGAGTGGTTGGATGAACCAAGCGTCCAAGGGGGGTGGCAGGGTGGTGGGATTGCTCCAGGGGAAACGAAAGGGGTCGGGGTGGGTCAACAGATGCGACAATGCTCAAGGCTCACAACGGCAAATTTGGCGGGGACATTACTGCAGTATGACACGGGTTTCCCTCACCACAGTGTACCCTAAGATGATCAACGGTACAGCCGGGGAAAGAGGCAACAGCATACACCCAGTCAGGGTTTGGACAGAAGGGATGGGGTGGTGGGAGGAGTAGGGATGGGCTGCAGGCAAATGGCCGGCAGGGGCGGGCAAACAAGAAAGGGGGGGGTGGCAGCAGATTGGCTGTGATAGGAGGCGGGAGCAGACAATCAGGAACAGGGGTGGACAAGGGAAAACAGGGGTGGACAAGGGAAAACAGGGGAGGACTGCGGGCAAACAGCCGGCAGTGGTCGGGCAAACAAGAAGGGGAGGGGGGGCGGCAGCAGGTCAGCTGCAATAGGCGGGGAGCGTGATTTGAGGAGGTGGAGATTGTTTGAGGATGACAAGAGTGGAACTTTTGAGTAGAGTTAGTAATATGTTGTGATTGAGATGATAGATTGCTAACTGGGGAATTTACAAAGGTGCGGAGGCTGAAGATAATACCCCAGTTGGGGAAACCCCCTGGCAAGTCCCAGAGGGGGTTACAAGATCATAACACGTAAGAAATCTATTTCTGGAATAATATTACATGATTTCTCAATATTAAAGGAGATACAATACTATAATTACTATTATGCAGGCTTTTGGATCCTCTGGAGTATATCTAAGGCTGACAGTTTTGGATGTGGAGAATGGGGCAAGGGATACCACCCGTCCCAAACCCTGTGACCCAATGTTAATTCCAGGTGCTCAGTGAAACGAAAGTGACCAATGGGAATTGGCCTAGCTCCACAATGAATTATGTTGCCGCTAAGGCACAGGCAAACCCTCATGTCTCTCCAGCTCAGTCTCAAGGATTTTCAAGTGAATCCACCACCTGGAAGCAACCCCTGGGGGAAAATAGCACCAAGAGAAAACTTAATGATGATCAATATAAGCAAAAAATGAAATTACACAAAGCCTCCATCAAAGAATCTGTCATGAAATTGAACAACATTCAACAAAGCCTAGTACAAATCTCAAAAGGCTTGAGTGCCATATCATGTTTTTGAATCCCAAAAATTGTCTAGACCCCATCACTTGATATTTACTACTGATCTTCAAGCATAATATCCTTAAAAATTTGAAGATATTTGGTTCCAATAAAAATCATGATTTGGAAAAACACAGAATTTTTCCTCTCAAATTCTCACAAGTGAGGTTGATGGTGGTGAATAAAAAGAAGAAGGTGACAAGAATGAAGAGCTTAATGAAACCCAGTTTCAAGACCAGTCCATCAATGTTCTGTAATATCCTTAATATCTTCTCTCTTTATTTGGAAGTCTTGATTTTGCATGAGTGCCTTCATGATCTGAGTCACTTGAACAGAAAAGTGGGAATGGTAATTTTTGTCTTCTATTAATGAAAAAATTTTACTTGTCGGGGTAACGACCAACTAGAGGGGGATTTAGTTGGACAAAGCACACAAGGAGATGTTTGAAGATGAGGAGCAAGATAACTTAGATCTGTATTGAAGATAACTGAATCAAGTTCAAAGGGGGATGGCTCAAAGATGTATAACTTAGGTTTGAGGAAAGTAACCAACAGGGCAATGGCTATTGGCAAGGATAAGGTGTGAAATCCACAATATTAATTAACTGAGGAAAA
>LAVV01012150.1:0-10990 GCA_001263375.1 Puccinia sorghi
GTTGAAGAATAGCACTATGTACTTACAAACCTTGCATGGAACTATGTGGAACCTTGTAGATCATGTAACTTAGAGTTTATATATATAGTTCTGTTTTCTGCACGTGCAATGTGACTCAAGGTTTTTGTCTTCTCTAGTCACAATAGGTTCTTAGAAAACAACCCGGGGGGTTAATGGGAAGTGCCACCCCTGGCCCGAAGCACCGTGCCCAGCGGGAACCATCCGGGGACGTCCCTCGGGGTACAGGGCTCAGGCTTAAGCATACGCACCAAATGTGTATGAATGGACTAAAAAATTGTATGAATTTGTCTCAAAATCAAAGTTTTTGCAGTTTACCCCCATCTGTTCCATGGAGCTGTCCGGGGTCCAGATTTTTCTTCTCTGGAAAAATTTTAGCTTGTAGAAAGTTCAAGTTTTCCGTCTGCCTTCGAGTGACCGCCGGAGGGATAGTCGGGTTATTTAACAAGTGTTTCACTTCTCGGTAACACACCAGCAAGTTGTGAGAGAGATGACTTCCACTTTGAAAGTCCTTGAGCGCATTCAGCCAGCAGTAAACCTCTCCTGTTTCCCAACTGACTAATCCCTCCTGACCGACCTGTTGCTGCCCTCGATGGCCTCATCTGTCGCTCTCCAACCACAAGAAGACCTTACCAAGAACTACCACCATGATCTCACCAATCAGGAGCCTCACATTCATCCCGTCCCACCCATGCCTCCTGGTAGTTCTCAGACTCATCCTTCTCTCTGCACTCATTTCCTCATCAGTCGTCTAACCCAACTCGAAGATGCCGCGCTGAAATCTCAAGGATTGCCTGTGAGGTATAGAGATCTGTCTGTCTTCAGCTCAAAAACCGATCATGAGATCATCGAAACATTGCCTTGGGCCATATCTCGGAGCCTCTATCGCCCATTATTGGCTTTGGCCCTCAAAATTGGGTCCATATCCAATACGTTCATCAAACCTAAAGGAAAAAGTACTACAGCATCTCGCAATCAGACAAAGATCACCATCTTGAGTAACATCGATGGTCTCATCAACCAGTCCGAATTGCTCTTGGTCCTTGCCCGTCCTAGGGGCGGCATGACCTCTCTCCTGCGAGCCATATCACTCAACCATGCCAGCTTCTCAGCAGTCACCGGCCATCTTGACTTTGCATCCCTGCCCCGTGAACGTCTCGAGTCCCTCGGCCTCAAGCCGTTGATCGTCATGATCGAAGAATCAGACCAGCACTTACCCTCCCTCAAAGTCAACAATACCTTATCCCTTGCCGCAAACTGTCGAACTCCCAAATCTAGACCACATCACATCACCCGTGCTAACTGGGCAGAATCTGAGGTCTCCAATTGGTCAAAGATTTTGGATCTCTCTTCTACCACCTTAGACACCTGCATCGGATCAGATTCATTCCGTGGGGTTAGCGGCGGGGAACGCAAACGCGTGAGCATCATCGAAGGCCTCTTGACCCGATGCGCGACTCTTTGTCTCGATAACCCAACCGCCGGTCTCGACTCGGCCAACTCGTACCACCTCATCAAGTCCCTCAAAGAATGGTGCAAGATTGACAGGACTAGTGCCGCCATCGGACTTAGACAAGCCAGTGATAGCCTATATAACCTCTTTGATAAGGTCTCTGTCCTTTACCAGGGGCACCAGATTTACTTCGGTCCCACCTCAGAGGCCGTACAGTACTTCAAAGAACTGGGGTTTATCCAAACCCCAAATCAGCCAATTGCCGACTTCCTCTGCTCAGTAACCGACCCTGACACAGTCAGAACCCAACCAGGCACCACACATCATGAGATTCCAAAGACTCCCGCTCAGTTCGTCGCTGCTTTCAGGCAGTCAAAGCATTTTGCGAACCTCAACCTAGAGATGCTTCAGTACGACAGCCGTTACCCATCCTCTGGTGCTGCTCAACATGTCATTTACTCGGTACCTGCCGAAAAAGATACTTTTGTCCGCGCCCGATCTCCTTGGACTATCAACTACTTTCGCCAACTCGCTCAACTGACCTCACGTCAATACGCCCTAATCAGAGCCGACTTGAGACCCTACATCACCAAGACCATCATCAATTTGGCATTATCCTTGATCGTCGGAACTTTATTCTATCAGTTACCAAAGACAACCGAGGCAGCTTTTACAAGAGGTTCAGTCCTGTTCCTCTCCGTCTTGTTCAATGGATACCTGCAACTCTCAGAATTAGGGAATACACTCATGGGTCGAGAAATTACGCAAAGGCATGGAAGATTTGGCTTCTACTCCCCCGGCGCCCTGGCACTGGCTCGGACGCTGGGCGACATACCGTTGATCACCGCTCAGGTTTTAATGTTTGCCAGCATCACCTATGGACTTGCCGGATTGCAAAAAGATCCCGTTCGTTTTGGAACCTATATTCTGCTCGGTTGGTTGACTCTTACACACAAGGATGACGCCCTTTTTTTTTTTTTTTTTTTTTTTTTTTTTTGCTCTGCAATACTGACTAGTGATATACTGTCCAGTTGATGCCACAGCAATCAATCTGACGGCAGTGTTCAGGATGCTCGCCGCGGTGTCTTCCTCATTCGACGAAGCCATGAGGTATTGTGGAGTGATGTTGAATCTCTTTGTAATGTATGCATCCTTCTTGTACCCATTTTACTACTTCAGATGCCAAATGCTGGCTCACCCTCTGTGCTTATTGCTTGAATCCAGCTTAGGAGGTTACTTCATTCCCACTCCTTCCATGGGATCGAAGCTCAAGTGGATTCGGTATTACCTGGATCCCATCTCACATGCATTCGATGTTAGATTGATTGATTTTCCTTACAAACGAACTCCGAAAATGTTCATAGAGCTAACGTGAAGTTTTTACAGGCGGTACTTTCGAATGAGTTCCACGGTTTAGAGCTTCTGTGTTCTCCTCAACACATCGTGCCCCGTGGATCATCCTACACTGATCCCACCTACCAAACCTGTGCAACATTGGGCTCGAGGCCTAATTCACTCGCAGTATCAGGAGATGACTATATATTTCAATCGTACGGGTTCGAGTACCGTCATCTCTGGTACAATCTGGCGATGATCATTGTGTCGAGCGCAGTAATCTTAGTGCTCAGTGTAATTTTCACCGAATACCTCTGTTTCAGCAAGTTTGGATCTACCAGACTATTCAAAAATTCAGCCGCGGCCAGGAAGAAATTGGGATTGATGAAGAAAACGCTTCAGCAAGATAACGATAATACGGAAGAAGGCGTCGTAATAGAACGCCAAACTCTCAGCGAAAGAATTCAACATGCCAACACGGTTTGCTTGGCAGATGAAGAATTGTCGGATCCCGCCCAATTTGATTCGGCTGTGCTGACTTTCAGCGACCTGAAATTATGTGTCATCAAAGACCGAATGGAACCATTGATTCTCTTGAATGAAGTCACTGCCTACTTCCAACCAGGTGAATTGACGGCACTGTGAGTTTTGAAATTAGAAGTTGTCGTGCATCTCGGCTGCGCTTACCAGGTAGCATCTCCCGCTCCTGTGTATTTTTTTTCTCACATGTTTCTAGCATGGGAGAATCCGGATCAGGGAAGACCACCCTCTTGAACGCTCTGGCGGGCAGAGCGAATTATGCTCAAATCTCTGGAGAATTATTGATTGATGGCAGACTGCCGACCGATAACAGCTATCGATCGATGGGATATGTCCAACAAGCAGATTGTCACGGTAGGCTTGACCTCTTTCCTATCTCGCCCGATCCTCCCACCTGATATGGGGAGCGTTCTTCCTTAGACCCCTATTCGACAGTCCGAGAGGCCCTAGTCTTGTCTGCTCTTCTCAGACAACCCAAATCCATCCCCCGATGGGCCAAGCTGGCGGATGTGGACAGGATCATCGGATGGCTCGGGATGAAAGAGTTAGAGGATGCGATCATTGGGACTCCTAGTGCGGGACTGGGCCTTGAGGACCGCAAGAAGCTCAGCATTGCGGTGGAGCTTGTTGCGCGACCCAAAATTTTGTGCTTGGACGAGCCCGTCAGTGGGATGGACTCACAATCAGCATTACATATTATCCAGCTCCTTCGCAGACTGGCCTCCCACTCCAACATGACTGTCGTTGTCACAGTTCATCAACCATCGGTGGAAATCTTCGAAATTTTCGACCGACTCCTCCTCTTGGAGAAGGGCGGCAATGTAGCATACTTCGGCCCCAGAGATCGGGCAGTGGCTCACTTCGAAGCCCAATCGTCAAGACCTTGTCCATTCATCGCACATCCTGCCGAATATTTAATTGAATCCACGAGGAGCTCCGCACCATCAGATTGGCGCTCAACTGCAGAACATCAAGCGACAGTAGAGAAAATTGGGGAATTAAATGCAGAGGCTTTTACCTCAGATCAAACGATTTTTGGCGACCAAAGAGGAGGGGTGATCTACACGGAGATCCAAGAATTAACCAAGAGATTCTCGAGACATTTCTGGAGAGATAGTTCGTTTGGCTTTACTCAAATTTTTACTGCGACCGCGGTTTCGATCCTGATCGGGGCAAGTTTCTTCCAGCAAGCATCGTACTCATCGTCATCGATTGCTGGAGTCTCATGGGCATCTATGGACAGTAAAAAGACGAGCTTGATGGGCCTTCAAAATCAAGTTTTCAGCGTCTTCCTGATCCTGTTCTTGCCCCCGGTCTTCATGAATCAATTGATCGCCAAATGGTTTCAATTCAAATCCATCTATGAAACTCGTGAGAAGCTCTCTGGTTCGTATCGCGAAATTAGCTTGGCGACCGGCTTCTTCCTTGCCGAACTTCCCTACAGTATACTGTCTGGTTTGATATTTTGGTCAATTTGGTTCTTTAGCCGTAAGTCCTTTTCTCCCCATTTGTCATTTCCTACTGTACCCTTTCATCTAACTAAATTTTCCTGGGGTTGGTTGAAATCCAGTTGGCTTCAGAATCGAGTTAGAAGCAATTGGTTTCAGTTGAGCTTCAATTTCTAAAGGTTTCTTTCCTTCTTCTCTCTTGGGAAACCAGTTCTCCTAATACTAGTGATTGCTACAATGACAATGGGGAAATAAAAGGTTTTCTGGCCGTGCAGATGTTTTTTTTCTTCCAGGTATGACCAGTTTCTCTCAGCACTGGTTAAGGATGCCAATATCTTCGTTCCATTTGATGTTTCCTTGATTATCCCTCCAGAGATGAATTGACCTTATTTTCATTGGAACGTTATAGATGACATGGGCGATATGGATTGCTGCGTTGGCACCGACAATTGGTATCGTTGCCAATCTCTTACCCTTCTTCTTGGTATCTATGGAAGCCTTCAACGGGAGTTTACTGTAAGTTTCTTACTCCCCCAATTTTTCTTTTTTCCAAAATGAAACACGTGTGAAATTGTCCTGACAGTCTTCACTGGGGTTGGGTGATCGCATTAACGCACGTAGACCGTTTGATCAAATGCCGAGTTACTGGAGGTGGATGTACTGGGGTAAGCTACGCGCGTCCCTACCACACAGGGCTGAAAGTAGTACATGCGACCGATGACATTGCTTTTCCTTTTTTTTTGGTAGTTTCACCGTTCCAATGGTACATCAAGTCGGTGCTCTCTATGCTGTTGCATGGCCAAAATGTCAACTGTCGGCCGGGAGAATCTGTCCATTTCCTGGCACCCAAATCCCTTAGGTGAATAATGGACATCCTTCTTTTTCGATTGATCGACGCGTTGACGCGTCTTCAGTTTCTCTGATTTATCTGCGTGAAAAAGTCTAGCTCATGCTGATCTGTATCTTATTTTGTTTTGGAAAAATCAAGTTGTGAAGAATACGCTGGAGAGTTTATCAGATCGCATAGCGGGTATCTGATGAGAGTGCTCGAGGGATATCAAGAATCTCCAGGACCACAGCGGTGTGAATACTGTGTATATTCAACGGGGGACGATTTTTTGAAGGACAAGTTTCACAGCCAGTTTGATGAAAGTTTACCGGCGCTGAAGATTTTTGGCGGGTATTGTTTGCTCAACTTTGCGCTCATCTTCTTCTTTACTTCGCTCAAGTCTGGGGGGTTATGCCGCTTCAACCTCGCTAAACATCAGAATTTCTTGTCCACCAACCGGCACCGCCGTTAGTAGCATCAATAACAAGATATGTCTGTCCTTTTTTTGGGGGGGGCTTCGGTTGCACTTCTCTGAATTCATTTTTGCAGCTTCCTCGCCCTTTGTAGCGCAATTCCTTTGTTGTACCACTCTTCAATACATCTTGCTCTCTCTCTCTCCAGTTACTTCAGCCTGCCGGTATCTTCCAATCCAGTGGATACTTCAGCTGTTCTTAGAGATTTTTCGAATATCAGCCTCCTTTCCGCCTAGTTGCCCCTTCACATCTGTGCCCCTTGTCTTATTGTGTGTGTTGATTGTCCTCTGGTATCTTGTTTTTTTCCATCCATAAAGAACATGTGATTGCCTTACCCCAACCTGGCAGTGTCCTTTTTGTTTTATTTTGTCTTAGAAGCACCCTTTAACCCTTGTCATGTTTGTGAGCTGGTCACTGTGTCTTTGGTTCTAATTGCACATATGCGTCATTACCCTTATTGATGTATTTTTTATGATAAACATGACAACATGTGAATCAATTGATAGATGAAATCATAATATGTGTGTATAATGTATCAGAGTATATGTATCTAGATCTTATGAGCTTCTCTGTAATATAACAGTACATGGTCTTTTGTCACTACTTGACCTCAAATCATGCATCTGGAGTGACCAGTTGACCAGAGGACTAAGGTACACTAGTTGGACTCAAGGCGGAGTGCATGTAGCTTTTGCCTGAATCTTGGCACATGGCTCTGGACAAAAAACCACTCAAGCTTCCAAAAGTCATCTCTCACCACTTGCATGAGTTTTAGCAGCTTGATCATTGCTTGGTTGTTTGTGCAGAGTAAACTTTCCAAAATACTGCCAAGTCCCTTGCAGTCAACTTGAAAATCCCCCTATTGTGTGTATCTCAAAGAGCAATTAGTCATACATACAAACAGATTATCTTTTTTTTTTTGTGATGATCCAATTCTACTCCAGCCTTTAGGGCATCTCCACCAAGAGAGCTACTTGGCAGGAGCCATGAGTTTGCTTGAGCTTTCCTTCACAGCATTTTGCCTCCCGCAAGCCCTGCAGCTGTTGGCATTCTGATCTGTCCTTTACAGAACTCTCTGTGATTCCTGCTATGACGTCCCTCTTCTCCGTTTTTCACTCATTCTCTTCTTTTCCTCTTTTTCCTGTTGAAAATTAACAATCAATTTTTCAGCAATTTAGCAAGAAAGAGTAACTTCGGCAAGATTTGAACCAGCAACATTAGCTAGAAGCTAAGACATCGTGCTAGAAACACTGCCTTTAACAACTAGGCTACCAAGTCTGTGCCTGATGTTTTGATTTTTGAAAGTATGGATTGATCTCATTTGGATACATAAGCTCACAGAATTGAGTTTCACACAGGCCAATAAATTTTTAATACACTGAGGATTTCAATATTTCAACATTTCCTGCTTCCCATATTGTTTGTCCTTCATTCTTCTCTTTTTACCTCAACACTCATCAATTGCTCAATCCATTGTCAAATCTCAATCCTCAAGATACTCAAACACTCAATCAGTCACACCGCTCTTCTCACACAAATTCAATCACCCACCTACAACCATTCCATTCTTCAGCATTTTCAGCTCTTGCTAGTGTAATCAATCCATTTAATCAAATATTTTTTACAGTTAAAAGCCAAATCCTCCTCAATTGGGATATGTTACAAGCTGGTGCAAGATCATAGGAAGAGGAGTGATTTTATTGGAAAAGTCATAATGATGGTGGCTACCCCACCAAACAATGGCTTTTGAAAAACCATGCTGAAAACAGAACTCAAGACTATGCTGAAGCTGACAGAAGAAAACTACTCCATATGGAAGGGAAAAATGATGGCCCTCCTGAAGTTATGGGGGGTATTGAAGCAACTCGATAATCTATATGTACCTTTTGGAGAATCTGATGAAGCATAATTTTCCTTGCTAATCATAGAAAGAATTTACAGCGTGAACACAAATTTGGTCACAGTGGATAACACAGAATCCATGTTAAAGAACAATTTGCTTCATCCCAAGGTTTCAATAGAGCTAGAATTTTCAATGATGTTATCTATGTTGAATTCTTGAAAGACTCTGTGGAGATTTTTGTGAAAAACACCAACATTTTGATCAAGATGGTGGATTTTGGAATAGAAATCCCGCAAGACATTCTACCATACTTGGTCCTTTTCAAATTTCCATCAATTTTGATGCCATCGCTGGAAAGATAAATCATGAATTTGGACAAATAACTCAATTTTAACTTTGTTTGTAACTACTTAACTCAACAAAACCATGAATCAAAAGCGGAAATCAAAGAGTTCTTGACCAGTACTGCAGAAGCAGGACTCTATTTCTCAAAAGGATAATCAACACATGTTGAAATTTAGTGACACCTTTTGTGAATTCTTGATGGAAAATTCTCAGAATTTCAAAGAACTTTCTTGATCCTTTATTATCAATCTGATTCCTATTCATTCTATCCTCTCACTTCCGGAAATCAAATTACTCACACAGAATCACTCAACACAACCATCAACTCAGTCGTCAACAACCCTCAATCTAAATATCCATCTCCACCACCTAAAATATTGAAAAAAACTTCTTCCTGTTTCTTTCTCCCTCCCTTGTTTCCTTTTCTTATCTTCCTTCATTTTAGACCATCATCAAGCTTGCTACCTACTTGGTGAAAAATGATTTACCCCTTTGTTTTCAACTCTCAATGTCTCAAAACTGATATCTGTCTCTTATTTCCTTGCTTGTCTTCCTGTCTTCCCTTACTCTCAACTGTCTGTATTGGTATTATTTTTATCATTCAAGGGTACATTTTTTTTTTTTACTCTTGTGTCCTCATTTCTCTTTGTTCATCATTTTTTTCTGATATTTCTTTATTTTAGCTCTGGTTCTGGTCTTAATAATAAATCAAAGTCTCATTAACACAAACTCAGACAAATGAGAAGACTTGAAATCAATCTAATGACCGAAAGAGATGTGAAGTCAGATACCATACCACAATCCCAAACAAGATTCCAATCATTCAAGCAATAACTTCTGGCATCTTCACCCAGAAAATGCATCCAAATGGTGGAGAGATTTTTAAGTTCAATGGAAGGCGTCAAATGGTGCAGAGATTTTCAAGTTCAATGGAAGGCGTCAAAGGAAAAATAAAATTACTTTATGTTTTTTTTTGAAACTATGGATCGAACATGGTGATCCAAAATCCCCAATCATTCTAAACAGTGGCTCTTTGGTAAAAATCTTCAATGATTAAGCCATTCCGGCCAAATTTTGCGAAGCCAAAGGCACACCAGCAGTAAGTGTTAAGCTTTAGGAGAAAGAAAGGATGGAAATTTCTTTCAAAGGGGGAAGAGGTGACTCTCATTCGTTTAAATGTCCCGTTCCAATCCTACAGAATCCTAGATTGCTTCAGAAAATTAGTCAAAAAAAAAAAACACATTAGATTCTTGAAGAAAGTGCCAATTATGGAAGAAATTGACTCAATTAGCCTTGATGAGCAAGAACATTATGCATCATAATATGGAAGTCAATCCTGGGAACCTCTCAGAAGAAAGAAACCAGCTGATTCTAAAAATAAATGGGAGAATAGCAACACTGATTGATAAGACTCCAGTGACACTGAGCATGACAATGTGTTGATGTAAAATCAACTTTTGGAAGAAATCACTCCTCAGCCACAAACTCAACAACCAGATTCTCAACCAGAAAAAACTACAAATGTTAGAGACAGAAGTTTAATCAAAACACCCACTCAATATGGTTTCCATCAATATTATTAACCAAATACATTTGAGTCAGCAATTCAATGTCATGATTCCAAATGTTGAAATCAAGCCATAGGAAAGCAAGTGAACTTGATTGAGAATGACAAATTCTGGAAAAACTACATAAATGAGCCTCCAAATACCCAAGATCAAAGACAATACTCATGGAGATCCTCTCAAGTTCAAGGTTAGACTGTTGTGATGTTCCATTAGGGTCAAAATTCCCAAAGCATATGGAAGAGGTATTGTGAGCATATGAGCAATTCACATGAAAGACTTTACAAGGGGAGCAAGTATTATCATGGCTGTGCTAGAATATATAGAAAATATGAATGGAAAAAAATAACATGGATTGGGAAGTATGGCTCAACTGGGAATGGAATGCAGGGTGTGCTAAGGCTGGGTGGCTTTCACCAGAACCAAAGTGAAGGAAATGTGCATACAGTGCCTTTTTTTTGGCCTGGTGTTCATATCTCAGCCATTAATTGAACAGAGGAAGTACCAAGACTGGGAAACTTTTCTCTTAAACAGGGATGGGACATAGGCTAGGTCCAGTTATTAGGGTAAGTAGTTTGTAAGGGATGAGTAATGGGTTGTAACAACGGTGGGCCGGTTACACTAACAGTAGCGTTAGTGTAGCGTAGTGTTAGCTTTTTTAAGCTACGCTACTCAAAGGTTACTGTTAGTTGCAGATTCTGGACAACTAACACTACAATTTTTTTTTAAAAAACAAAGTAACTGTTAACGTAGTGTTAGTTCTCCTGCCAAAAAGAAAACTAACGCTACCCAAAAACCTGGTTAGTTGTTGTGTAGCGCTGTTAGCTGCTTCAGAAGTTACGCTACACATCCAAGTGTAACCTTTAATAAGTTTCACTAACAGTTAGCGTAACTGTTTATGTCAGTTACACTAACATTCAGCGTAACCAATGGTAAGTTACGCTGATTGTTAGCGTAGCTTAGGACTATAAAATAAACCTGCCCAAATTAATGACAACACTTGTCATTATTCCAGATAGTATTTACAAAAAAAAAAAAAAAAAATCAAATTTAACAAAAAACCAATTTTCTTTTTAATTATCAGATCCAAAGAAAAACAAAATCACAACTCATCAACAAATTACTTCTTTTGTTTTTCAGA
>LAVV01012160.1:0-10988 GCA_001263375.1 Puccinia sorghi
CAGCCATTCATACTTTGGGACAAAGTACCTTAAGACCCGGGGTACTGTCACAGGGTGGTATGTGACACTGTAACCATTCATACTTTGGGACAAAGTACCTTAAGACCCGGGGTACTGTCACAGGGTGGTATGTGACACTGTAACATCCTAATTGGACTGGAAATTTCACAGTCTCATAGCCTTTTGGTTAGGCTCAACACTTTGTTTGATTAGGATGACTCAGCTCAGAATCATCTTGTGCTGCTGAGCAAACGTTTTCCTCAGCAGCTGATGTCTGCTCCAGTGGTCCTGGAATTTTGAACCCATGGACAATTGAGAGGTGTGTCAGTAGTCATATGGGGCTCAAACAGGGGATTGAAGTAACAGGAAATTTTGAGAAGGCTCAAAAAAGTGTTAAGAATTACGTTGATTTCTCTCAATAAACTTCTAAATAATGATTTTTTTTATCTTTTATCTATCATCCTTGGCATTCTGTACTCTCCAGAAGAAAACATTCAATATATAAATACTGTTTTATTTATCAAACTTCTTCTTTATATCTGTAAAAGAGGACAAGAATAACAGAAAAATGGAAAGATTTTCTTTTTAAAATTGTTTAACATTTAAGAATGCCACATCCTACCTCAACTTATTGTCTGTCCACAGAAAATTTCCTTGAGATCCGCCATATCTTGATAAACTGAAGAGATTTGATATTTTTTTTGTTGGAAGAGTGCAATTATGGGTTGGTCATAAAGTTGGAATTTTTTTTTTATGATATTGTGTAATAGGGGTATGCATTTAGAAGTAAATCTTCAAGGAGAGGTAGGCCAATCCAAGGAGCTGACCAGTCATTGGACTGTTCAGCTGATGCTTCACATGGCTTGTGCAACACGGAAGAAGGATTCCAATCAAACAACTGGAAATGATTGTATGATAAACATCAGGGGATTCAATCATGTGAGTTGTTTCTTGGTCATCTTTCTTTCTTTATCCATTTTTTGAGCTCTATAAAGAATGCCTCTGCTTGTTTTTCAGACTATTGCCAACTCCAAGTTTGTTCCTCCATTGAGAAACAAGGTTGCAGAGAAGTCAAAGTGTTGCCCCCTGCCTTGGTGAGTTGATTGTTACCGCAAATTGCCCATCAATCTTGTGAATGTAGAGTCTCAAGTTGTTTTTCCCAAAACGGAACAGGTGAGTCATCTTTGTTTTATTTCTTCTTCCTGCATCCATTCTTCAATCTCTAAAAGAGCTCAATCACAGCCTCCCCTAGTTCTGCTTGCCCAGACCTCAGTTTCTGTGAGACATATGTCAAAGAGGAAAAAGAAAAGAGAAAAATAATGTTTTTATTTTTATTTGTGAACATTTAAGAATACCACATTGCAACGGAAACACGCAAAGGTGATTGGGGGAGCTGTTGGCGTGGCACATGATTGGCAAACAGATTTCTATGAAGAAATTTACTGGAAAGGCCTCAGTAAATTTGCATAGAATACAATCTCAACCACTCCCAAAGTAAATATCAAAGACATAGCCAAGAGGATGGGCAAGACTTTTGGAGGAGGTCAACAATTGGGCTCCAGTGGTCCCCCCAATCAAAGTTCCACTAGCCAGGGGAAGAAGAGATTTCAGTCTACTGATGCTGGCAATAATCCAGCAATTCATGATAGTATAATGAGTGAAGCAGGGCCAGGTAGTTCAATGAATGTTGATTGATGTAGAAGTCAACAATAAACTGAGCTATGCATTGTTTTGTATTCCAGCATCATGTTCATGTAGAATCAGGTTTGACAAATCAAATGAAATGACAGCTTGTCACATCAGCTGAATGTTCACACCTGGAGGACTTTTTATGTTTGACATCCCTTGACTATGCTTGTTGGGGGCCGGTTATATTGGTGTCTCCCTTGGGGATGATGCTTGGGCTCTAGTCTTCCATCCCAATAAATGCTTGAGCTTCTGGCACTTCTTTATTCCTCAACTAATTTAAGATACTATGACACATCATTCATGTTTGACTGAAGTGAAAATTATATGTTGATTCCACATGCCCAAGTTCACTCCCCCTTCATCCACCTGTTGTGATTAAGATGATAGATTGCTAACTGGGGAATGTACAAAGGTGTGGAGGCTGAAGAGAATCCCCCAGTTGGGGAAACCCCTGGCAAGTCCCAGAGGGGGTTACAAGATCATAACACAGGGACACTGTATTTTAATTTGTCCCCAAACCACTTTTATGTTTATATTTAATTATATTTATTGTTTATGCATTAAATGAATGTTTTATGTGTCATTTGACGCGTCAGAAGATCTTCAACAGGGGTTTCTGAGCATCAAAAGTGGCCACAAAATTAATCAAAAGTGCACACAACATTAATTTATTTGTTGGGAAACTTTGAGAGATATATTTTTGGGGATTTTATCTTATACCTAGATTTTTTATGGTAATTTATTCCATCATTCTATTTGTTGGTTCCCTCTAAAATAGTAGCCAACTGACAGATAGATACAACACTCCTCTCCTCACTAGAACTAATCAATCAGCACCTGATGACAGGTGACATGAGGCTACTGAATTGATTCAATACATTAGCCTGATGTCACTGGCCATCTGGTGATCATTGATTGGTCCTGGTGCCTGCACCCACAAATTCAACAAATCTGGCTTCCCCAGAGCTCTGCCCGCCATCAATTGCTGATCCCTGCTGCACCTTGCCAATTCTGCTATTCTTGAATCCACCTCACTCTTCAAGCCCTTGCTGCCACAGTCACTGACCCCCTCCAGCTCCTTGGCTGGGTCCAGCCTGTCCCTTCAGCACTCTCTGGAGTAACCCTTGTCTGCCCCAGCCCTCCTTCAAAGCCTTCCTGAGCCCCCAAAAATCCCCTAATTACCACCACCATTTCTCCCCCGGTGCTCTCCCTGCCACTGACAAAAGCAATGCATTCTTCTGCTCAGAAACATGAGATATTATTGAAAATTATTTTTCTATTTTTTTCTGGATTGCCTGATTTCTATCTAAGCAGTACCCTAAGCAACTCAGGGCCACACCCCTATTTCTGAGCTGTTGTGCTACTGCCTTGCCTATAAAAACCTCCATGGCATGACATCATGTTGAGAAGTGTATATTCAGCTACAACATGAGTATTATTTGTTGATTGGAATTAATAGGGATGAGCTTACATTCACTTATGTGGAAATCTCTTTCTCCATAATTTACAGGACAGTTTAGTTCAAGTGTAACTTTATTGAATACTATCTCAGTTTTCTCTTACAAGATTTTAAATATGTAAAAATCATATGTGTCCTTTCTATCTCTTCTGGATACATACTATAATATATCAATTATATATTTATGTTGATGAGTCCAAAGCACTAATTATTCTCATCATTCTTTTTTTTGAGGTACTTGGAGATTTTCCCAAGACAAAGGAGGAGGAATTTGGGGGTCCCAGTGGCTAAATCTAGCTCAAATTACATGAAAAGTCCATTCTTGAATAATATTCCAAGACTTATGAAGAATAACAAAGAAACAAAAGGCTCTATCAGGCTGAAAAGTTTTCACTAGAGGAATCTGGTTCCTGTCATCATGAGGGACTGAAACTAGAGCAGGATTTATCAGACTTTCTTTTTGGATTCAATTCTCCAATCAGTTGGTCAGAAGAATCCACCAAAATCACTCGTCAATGGTTATGTTTCTGCCAGTCTTATAAGTGCTATACTTTAAGCCAATATTTTCCTTATATCAAATATTTTCATTCATGGTTTTGAGTTACTCTTTGTTTTGGTTAAATGGTGATCAGGTGTTTTTCCATCAAGCACAATCCTCCTCCCCTGGAGAGTTTAAAGTTGCATGCATTTATATCTTCAGAGCTTAGTTAAACACAACTGGTCATATTTTGACATACGAGGTTTATTCACCTTATCATCAGTATATCCATAGCCCCCATGGTTGTTGTGAAGGTTCTGGACGAGTAAATTTTATAGGCTTATCAGGAGACTGGACTTTATCCTGGTTCGCCCTTGTTGACCTTGAGGCCCATGTGACTACTGCTGCAGACAGGAGAGCAAAGTAAAGCAAGGTACGCTTGAAACACTACCCCCCTGAGCACATGAAGCTTCAGCTACGGAGCTCATGTTCTGGGCAGGGTGGGTGGTTTCACCTTGCTGGTGAGAATGTGTCATTATCTCTGGTTGGAATCGAAAATGAACCCCTGAAAACCAGATATCTATCCGTCACTTGACACAGCCAAAATAAAAAAAAGAGAAAGGAAACCGAGCTGATAATGGTCGGGCGGGGCTGCTCAGGTCGAGCCTGCGGAATTGGAGTTTGTATGCATATTTGTCTTTGCGGCAAGGAAGCAAGTTTTGGGCTAGTGGTACCACGCGCAAGCGGTCTCCACTTTCCTGCAAGCTTACTTCGAAAGGGATGTTACATCTGGATACCAGTGGTGTGGGGCTGGGTAGGGTCTTGATCAAGTGTCGTCCAGGTTGTCTGCATCAACTTGTGGATGCGGTCGGAGGCCTTTGGGCTGCGAGTAAACTCAAGGTAACTATCGGAACGTGTTGTTTGTGCCATCCAATACACGAATGCACATCGGGAATGCGAGTACCGAGAAGCGCCCATATTCCCCTTTGCTCCTTCTTGTTCTACAACATATTCTTCTGGGCGGCTCATTGTCTGTCCTTCCCAACCGTGGTGACCTTAACGAAGGTCGGAGTGCAACTGGCACTATTGCTTGTTGAGCTTTGTCAGAGTCAGGCTTTGGCAATTGCACCATAAAGCCGGTCAAAAGGCTGCGATCCCCGGGAATAAAAAGGGGTGGTCACATTTGTACATATTCATAACCCCGCGCTGGGGGCGAGATATGTCGATAGACTTTGTAAATCCATATCGAGATAGATGAGCATGTATAAATTTTCTGGCTCGTTGTACAACATATCTTGACACGGTGTCACTTTCTCCAGATGGGAGATCATGGTTTGTGATAAAGAGCACCGAAGAAAGGAAAAAGACGCGAGCATCCATTACATCAGGGTGTTCCGAAAGTTGTTACAACAAAGGATATTTCCCCTGGTGCGAATATAATATGATTTTATCATATGGCATATTGCACACGAGCTGTAAATAATTCAGGGGTCCGCCGTACAGGATGGCGGGGTGTGTACGGAGATGTTGCGGCCTGGCGGAATGCAGAGGAAAAGACCATCCGATTGAGCGCCAAGCCATTATGAGTTTGCCTTTTCCTGGAGCCTGAGGAGGAAGTAAGTAATATGTATGTATCCACACAGTTTCCACACTCCTTGCAACCACCAGACATCCCCAGCGCGGAGCCACAGAGAGCAGCAGGACGGCGAATCCCTTTTTTAAGCAATAATAACGCTGTCTGGCTGAGGCTCGGTGCGTCCGTGCGTCCGTCCGGGGTTTTCCTCTGTTTGGTCGCAAACCAACATCCTCGAAATTCCATCTCAAGCCAAACCCACAGAGCTCTCTATCCACCCGCTGTATTGGCTCGTTTGTCCGGCCGCTCTAACTTCAACAAATATTTCTGGAGCAATTGCCATCTATAAAGATACGAAAAAAGACAAAACGTTTTACACACAAAAACATCTTCTTCCTACTATATCATTCTTATCTTCTCCCATCCATCCACACCTTTCTGGATCGAATGTCTCAAGTTGCACTACTAATATCGTTTGTGGGACCTCTGCTTTTGTCCAAGTTCTTGGTCCAGTCCTTCTCCATCCATCCCACCTTCTTGGATCGGCTCGTTGTCTTCTGTCTGTCATGGCCCATCGCAAGAGAGATTCGACTAAGACTCCAGCAGAGGGAACTCCGTGCCCGTGCTGCCCAACGAGGTGCCGTGTTAGCCCCACTGGTCTTCTCCCGTCTCCCCTTCGGCCTCTCGGTGCTCTTAACGCGACTGCGCATGATTTACTCGGGCTCGCCTGGGGACGTGATGGACTTATTCACAACTCGGGTCGCTCAACCGATCAACTCTGATCAGCCTACCAAGGTCATTCGCACTCGTGTCATGGGGGTCGAGACCATCTGGACCATCGACCATGATGACGCCAAGTACTTCCTCTCAACCGGCTTTGGCAACTTCGGAAAGTCCCCCTTCTTCAAAGCTGGCTTCCGGAGACTCCTCGGCGACGGCGTCTTTGCTAGTGACCAACGGGGTCTCTGGGCCTGGCATCGTAGTCTCACCAGGCCTCACTTCGTCAGAGACCGTATAGCAGATGTGGTCGCAATGGAGGAACATTCTCGCCGCGTTGCCACGTGGTTATCTGCCCAGACTGACCTCGGCAAAAGCGTTGACGTTCAAGACCGTAAGCCTTATACAGTCCTTTTTTTTTTTTACACTGTAATACGCATCTGTTTAAGTGCCTGCCTAGCGTCATTTATTAGTTTTTGCGCGGTATACATTGACCGTGGGAACCCAGCATCTTTTTGGAAGATGTGTGGACTCCCTCAACGATCTACTTCACGACCGAATTCAAAACGGACCCAATGCCGCTGATTTTGCACAAAACTTTGTCGCTGCCCAACATTGGGCCATCATCAATTCGTTACTCCCCCGTGAGTTCATTCTTCTAGATGTGCTGATGTTCCCTTTCTAATTTGTTCGCACCCAATGTCTCGTAGCTCTTCTCATCTCACTGGGGTTTCGTATGAGAGACAAAGCAACAGAGGACGTACGACAGGTAGTTGATGCTCTGGTTCAGGAAGCATCCCTGAGTCTCACCTCTGACATCAAGAGCAGTGAATCGGACACGGAAAAAGTCGAGGGGGGAATCGCAGCGGAAAACCTACTCGATCATCTCCTCACCTCGGGCTGCTCCAAAGAACTAGTCCGACATGAATGTTTGAATATCCTCCTGGCAGCAAGAGACACCACTGCTTCCTTACTGAGTAGTTGCTTCTACGAACTCGCTCGCGAAAGCGCTCGTAAATCCGAAATTTGGAAAATGTTGAAGGAAGAAGTCGAACGTCTTGGCTCCGGTATCGACGGCCTCCTTACCTTAGATCAAGTTCGTGAAATGAAGTATCTTAGAGCCTTACTGAACGAAACGCTTAGGTTGGCAACTCGAATATTTTTTCTCCCCCTCCCAGCGAATTGGAAAAAAAAAAGCGCATGACCACTAACCTTTTTCGCTTGATGCTTGCCAGACTCCATCCACCTGTTTGGGCAAACACTCGGCATGCGTTTGAAGATGATGTGCTTCCGTCTGGTGTTTTCGTCCCTGCTGGGTGTGTAGCAAATCTACAGCAATTGTATTTCCTGATTTACTGACGTTCAACCTTCCCGTTAGCACCGATTGCCGGTTTTTCATTCGGGAATTCCAAAGAAATCCCGAGGTTTGGGGAAAGGTCGGCCTCATGAGAATTTCTGCTTGAACGTTCCCGAGTGGACTGACTCTGTTTTGTCTTCTACGTTTGGCACATAAATAGGACGCGGAGGAATTTGATCCTGACCGTTGGATCGATAGTCGAAAAGCCCTTCAGGTCAAAGATCCATTCAGCTTCCAGCCCTTCAGTGCAGGGCCTAGAATATGTCTGGGACAGCAATTCGGTAGGGAAAACCCATTAACCAAACTTTGCGTATTAATTTTGGGTGCTGATCGATTTCATCTTTATTTGAATATCTCAAGCCCTCACCGAGGCATCGATTATGATGATTCGAATAGTCGAACAATTTGAAGGAGTAGATTTAGACACCAGTGAAGGTCCTGTCGGCACAGAAGCTCCCGCCGTTGTGCTCACCTTCAGGGGAGGTCTGAAAGTCCGATTCAGAAGGTGAACTTATCCCCCTTTCTCCAACAAGTAAAAAAACCATCAAGAAAAAAAATTCTCAATCAGAAAAACGAGAACGAGTCCAAACACATGAACAAATTGGATTGGTTACTGTGCGAACAAGATAGAACAAAGAAAAAGAAAACCAGAAACTGTATGTAAACACACGAAGGTGAAGGACTTGAGTGTATGTATGCTCGCAATTCGTCAAGGCAGAGTTAGTTGCTAGGGAGCTGGAACATATCATTTTACTTTTTTTTTGCTACTCATTTTTTTTAATTGTTACCATATGTAACAGTCTTACCATATGCATATATATATATATCTATATATATGAATACATATCAAATTGTTGATAAGCATCACACAGAGTTAAAATCTGACTCTACATTTTTTTGTACTAAACTTGATCCAATGGTCTCTTTTTTTTTGTTAACATGTGCATATATAACAATCCCCTTCCCCATAAAATAAAGAAGAAAGTGAGCTAGCAACCTAGCTCTTGATTATGCATGCAATCTGCTGTTGGGCTGTGCTTCTGCCTCAATGGCTTGATCAGAAAGACTGGTGTCTGCCATGTTATCACCTATCATATACAATGGTATTTCAAGATTGAAGAGACCAGTGACCCAACCAACCACAGTCAATCATTCCAAGTGTCATTAGTATAGGGGTCCTCATACACTTGACAGGGGCATAAGAGACGTGGGTTTGACTCCCATAGGGCACATCACATCCTATGAGGTTTCACATCAGAAACCAATGAAAAATCAAGACAACGATTGCTGTGAATCAGAGATCATGTATAATGCTATTATCTGAACTTGGTGGTCTCTTCACACAACCCTGCTATAAATTAAAAACAGAAGGTAAGAGGTAAGTCATGGGTATCTGTGTGTATAATAGGCCAGTTGAATGAAATTAACTAAATTTGCCTGAGATAGGATTGGGGGTTGCTATCTATTTTGGTGATCCCCCATATTTCATCTATCCCCATCCATTACAATAAAGAGAACTCAATCTGGTGGGATAATGACTTTTTATCCCATAAACCATGACAGGTTTAAATTCAAAACTTTATTGGGGTAAAGAAAAAAGATAATGTGATACATTTGAGTGCAGTTTCCATCAACCATTTTTGCACCCAGGATTATTGAAGATAATTTATCTCTGTAAGTGATACACCTATACCTTCATCTTTGACAGCAAAAAAATCATTCAATCGGCATGTCATATTTTTTTCAAGAGAATTTTTGTTTCCTGCTTATTCATTTTCATGACCTAGATTCACAAAACCCCTTGATTTTACTGCTTTGTAAGCCTACAAAGGAGGGTATCATGAGTTACCCACAAATGTGTGCATGCACACTTTTTCAATTCACCAAATTTTGGTGGCAGCTTGTCTTTGACATTTTCACAAAAGATAAAAACCCATGTGAAACCACAGTGGTGAGCAATGGAGGAATGCAGGTATTCTGCCTTCAAATCAGTATTTCCAAAAGTTCCAGACACCTTGGAATTTTTCTTTTTCATTGATTCCAGATGGGACAAATAGCTGTATTGACAGAATTATTGAGAAATTACACATCTTGGAGGGTACGTTCTGACTATTTAATATCAAGGATCACACCATTTCATCCTTGATTGAATGGTATTGAAAATGATATTCATGATAAGAAGGAAGCCAAGAGGTCCTGGAAATTCTTGGGTTCAAGAGGCTTAAACAATGTGGATTTCAAGGTGGTTAAAAATCAAACAGAACAATTTGATCCTCACCAAAAGGGTAGAAATTCTTAAGAAGAAACAATGGCATTACACTTAATCCCTAACTTTGAGGGTCACATGAGTGCCTTGCAATGCACCCACCATATGTTTTGGAGGGGATCATGTTAAGCTAGGGTCATACCGCCAATGGTGGGCCCGCTACGCTAACAGTAGTATTAGTGTTAGTATAGTGTATCTTAAACCCACTAACAGATAAAAATGTTTTTCATATCCATTAGCAGTTTTGTGCTAAAGCTGAAGTAATGAGGCCAAAAAAAGCCTTGTTAAGCTATGCTACACCGATTTTTAGAAAACAATAACCGCCAGAAGCAATATAGCACAGCAACCTGTAGTGCCGCTAACTCTAAGTTGGCGGGAAAAAAAACTGACCACTAAACTACTCTTTGTTAGGACCTGTAGCGTAGTGTAACGTAGTGGCCCACCACTGATGGATGCCACTGCTCCAAATATTCAAAACACAAGTCCCAGGGACTGGAGCTATTATTCAAAAAGAAAGCAAGATATTATCACATTAAGAAACCCATGTCAAAATTTTCTTTGAGAAATGGATCAATCATGCCAGAGTTTAGTTATATTACATCCAATCAGCAAGATTTGAGTGGAGACCAAGGTATAAGCTAATAATTCCCACTTTCATAGACAATACTTTTTTCTTTGATCCATTCATGGGATTTATAGTACATGGAATGTATTGGATTGAAGCTATTAAATACAACATCAGTATTTCAAGGAGAACCTTGATTCAGATAAATTTCTATGGTCTGATCTGGGGAGAGGAAGAAAGATCTGAGGTCTGGGGTTCTGGAGTTCTGAAATGCAAAGAAAATTCACTCAACTGCCTGCAGTTGACATGCAGAAAGTCCAGCAAAGCTTTGGGTGTTACTTGAAACTTTCTCCAAGAGTGATTCAACAAATATTTGATGCACATTCACTGTGCACACTGCAGTGACTGTTCAAAAATATCTAAATGTTCAAACAGGTGGAGTTTGGATGGCAGCTTGGCTGGAGTATGCTGCAGGTCAACTGCAGGCAGTTGAGTGAGTTTTTTTTTTCAGTGCTGTGCAGGATGAGGGAAAGTATTGGATCTCCCTCCTTGCAGACTTTGAGTGAGATTTCTGTGACATGTAAATGATAGGCTTTATAAATATAAAATTCCCTACTACATCTCATAACATGAAGATGGTGGTTGCCATCAGAAAGTTAAGTCTCTTTCTGATAATTTTCAAAACAATTCCTTAAATTTTGACAGTTGATGGTCAGAAAGCTTCATCAGAAGTATCAAAAAATCTCTCACAAGCCTTCATTCTGCTTTGGGAATTATTAGATGTACCCGTGTATTCCGCTTTTACACCCATTTTTTTGCTGCACAGTGGACCCGTTTTTCCACATGCACAACCAGTTTTTTTTTTTTTTTTGATGGAATAAAAG
>LAVV01012161.1:7132-26868 GCA_001263375.1 Puccinia sorghi
CCGGGGTTTTCCGCTACACTTTAGCTGCATTGTAGCAGTGGGAAAGCCCCGCTAATGCTACTGGAAACAGCCAAAAAAATGGCCGCTATGCTAACACGTAGCGCCAAAATAGTGCAGCAAAGCATAGTGGCCCAGTGTTGTTACAAGTCAGGTTGAACTCAGCATGGAGTTGGTTGTAACTTGTGTTAATTTCAAGCTCAAAAATAAATCTGATGTATTGACCAAGTCAAGCTGTTATCTTCCTTCCAATATATGTAAGTCATATATTCATTTCACCTGCTAAATATTTCTTAAATATCTTTTTCTCATCAAATTTTTCTTGAAATTAAATTTAAATTTCAAAAGAATGTGAATGATCATAAGGAAAATGAGGTGATTCATGCTTGGAGTCGAGGACTTATGTTTTGCCTTGAAATTATCATAACTCATATCAGCTATGGTCACCATTTCATGACCTTGGTATTCTTTTTTTATGTTATGATCAGATTGATGATGTGAATAAAAGACTTGCTAGTTATCCTCCATTAGTTTCTCAATCCAAGTCCATTAGAAATGTGCAAAAATCATCCAAAAGACACCATTTAGCATCAACAGGCTCAATTAATCCTGACAAACCCAATCACAGAAGCTTAACAAAACCAACACAACTCTCCCAAACAATAGAAATTTGGTAGCCAACCAAACCTTTTCATATTTTTTATTCACCTGATTCAGCTCTGCAGCTTGGATCTCAACTAACCTGACAGTGCAATTCATGATATTACTCCAGTGGGAAAGCTGAAAAGAAAAAAAAAAACTTGGTTTGGGTGAGTCGGTGGTAGGTGGATCTCTCAAACACCCACTCACAACAACAAACACTAGAGCTTGGAAGGTGAACCAAATATCCTCTTCAAGCCAATCCTCTTTTTTTCCTCCTCAGAAGAAAAGCCAGTCCCACTTCCTCTCTCTCCCAAGCCTGTCTTCAAATCTGCCAAGGCCACTGTGTCTATTTTTTGCCTTTGTGTTTTCTTAAATGACAGGAGAAACCCCTCTTCCTCCAGCTGGAATCTTGTCACCATGATGTACGGTCGTACATCATGGCGACAAGGCAGACTTACAGCCCTCAGCACAACAGTCAGTATAGAATCACAACATGATTTACATAATCAAACTTAATTCTCCACATGGCTATTCCTAAATGCACTGTGATTGAACCATAGCCAAGGGCTTTTCTTATTTTGGTGGAGGGTTTGATATGCTTTCAAAATGACATCAAGACAAGTTTCAAACAATTTACAAAAGAGTTGTAGTTGAATTGCAGAGGATATCAACTGAACTTAGGACCAATTTCACCAAAAATCAGGCTCAAGTTGTGGACAACCAACACACAACAGGTATCAGCTCAGTATATGACCAAGTTAAGATAAAGAACTTGCATACAAGTTCCATGGAAACATTCCTGGTGATTATAGTGGGATTGGGAGTCTGTGGTGTCTATATAAAGGAACAAATAAAGGATGAGAAGATAATTCTTCAAATTTAGTATCAAACACAAGAGATAAGGGGGAAATGAAAAGGAAGAGATCACAAACCTCACTGAATACCATTGAACTGTGAAAGGAAGATTATTATTGCGGAGAGGATTGATCATAAAACAAGAGTCTTAACATTCAGAATAAAAAGAAAATCATCAAGACAGATTAAAGAGATAAATCTGGGTTGTGGATTTTTTACTTTACTAATGTATTAGTATTGCAAGTGTTGAGGCCTGGCTAGTGAATTTTAATCTTGAGATCTAGATTTGAGATTTAGTTCTTGACTGAAGGATCTTGAAGTATCAGCCATACTCAAAGATAACTAGTTGAAAACCTAAAAAATTCTCATTTCTAGATGAAGAATAGGGTTCCACCCCTGGAACTTGAAATGTGTGATATTTTAAGATTGGCTGAGATCCATTTGGAGCGGAGAGAAATCAGCACATTTTAACTTTGTGATAGATTTAAATGACTCGATTTCTGATCTCTCAGAAGCCTTGTGATGAATTACTCATGTCAGAAGTTGTTCTAAGGTTATTTGTTAAGTTAGAGCAACTTCACAAAAAAAAAAAATGCAGATGTCAAGTTCATATTATTTGGGATAATGTAATCCAATTTTATGCTGAAATATAAAATATAATAATTAGAATAAAGTGAAACAAAAGAAAAAATATGAAAGAATAAGGCAAAAACTGTCAAAACCTTCCAAAGACTTTCAGGGAAAGACAAAGCTAATCAAAACCAAAGGACTTTCCATCAATCTGGAAAACCCTTCCAGATCCTTATCTGGGAACAATTCTTCCAGCTTTTTGGGAGTTCCCCGGTTATAGGAGAAAAGGTTTCCAATTCATCCCATCTGGCAACATCTCCATCCATCTTTCTTTCACCTCAACATGTCTACAAATACATGCTAAAAAATAACTCATTGACCTCTTCTCCCAATTTCTTTTTTATACACATGTCACTCATTTTTTTTTCTCTCCAGTCAAAAGCAACTTATTTTTATTCAAAGTAACTTTGTCTTAGAAGCCCAAAATTCAGCCACTGTTTTAAATAGTCTATTTAAATCTCCCTAGACTGATGAATAATGATCTTCATCTGTTCTGGCCAACTGATACTGAAAAGAACACTCTTTGCCTCCTTTTTCAGTCTCTGTGTGGAAGCACTTTTAGACCCTCTGACCAAGTACCTGGCTGCTTTCAGCTTATTAATCTGCTTAACTTTTTTTTAATTTTTTTCTTATCAATCCTTTTTCGACTCTGTAACACTACACCCTTTAAAAAAACAGAAAGACCTGAAAAAACTCACTCCTCTGGAAACACAACACCTACAACCTCAAGCCAAACACAAAATTCAACTGTATGTTGTCAATCAACTCAGCCTCATGGTCATTATTCAATCTTAAAAAAGGGTAGAGAAGTTGTTTAGGCTCCTAGTTCTCAGGTGTATAGTGCATCCAATTTAACTTCCCTTGTTGTGGCCAAGGATATCCTGCCTTTGGGAAGTCAAGACAATCAACTCATTTACAGGATAAAATCGATTAGTTATTCCACATCAAATCAAGATAAAAATGTTAGCATGATCAAGGCATGGCTCAACTTTATGCCATTCAGCCCCAGGAGGCAAATTTGACAATTAATAAGCTCAAAGAAGAGGTGTTGTGCCTCTGTGATGGTATCAGCCTAACTTGTTTTTCTTCAGGATGAGAAAACATGATGGAAAGACGGACTCATCATTGCCCAGAAATATTTAACTCAGCAGAATCTTGAAAAATCCAACTCCAAATGGAGAGGCAGCATGGCTAAATAATTTACACTCCCCCACAATTTGCTCCACCATTCAAAAAAATTTCAGGTTTAATTGAAAATAGTTTCTGGAGGGAGTAAGCTGAAATTTTTGAGCTTATCCAATGTAGCATCAATCCCAGAACCCCTGCTGCATCAAGTTAATTTACAGCCACTTTTGGTTTTTAATTGGGTTTTATCAGAGAGTTGGTGATTGGTTTGTAGATCCATTCAATTTAGAGTGGTTCAAGTATTTTCTTGAATTTTATGAAATTGACCCCATTGTGGTGATGAATGTGCAGTTGTTCTCCAAACTCCACAGGTACACCGCACTATTGGATAGAGAACTTCCTGCTAGATTTCATCAAGTAGGTTACATCCTAAGCTGTAAGAAGAAAGTGCCAATAACAAGAGGTTTCAGACTTAGAGATACTCCAGAGTATCCAAAAGACTGAAAAATAGTTCATATATTCTTTATTATTGAGAAATCCTGAAATATTATTTGAGAAATGAAATTTCAATTTCATATTAACTAGTTTCATGCACTGGACCCAACCCTAAATACACAAATTCTTTTATTAGTTTGTTGTGGTACTTTGAGAATTACCAAAGTAAATAACTTATGTTTTGTAAATAGAAGAGCTCATAAATTTACATTCAAGGTTTGTACATAGTTCAAACCTTGTGAGAGAAGATGCTGAGACGTATTCTATAAATTTACAATAGTCCTGTAACTTATAGTATAATTGATTCCCACGCATTGACAATCAGTGATGGGCAGCTTTCCTGATTAAATCTCTGCTGCAAATACCTTCTTCAGCTGGTATAAATGTGAAATTCATTCAATATTTATACTGGGTTATATTTGATGTTGAATTTTGGCATAGGATCTTCATTCTCATGTTTCATAACCAGATGGGTTTTAATCTTTAATTATATCATCAAAATAAATTTATCTGTAACTATTTACCTTGATGACTAATGTTTTTCTAAGAATGAATCATGAAATATGTGAGTTAGCCTAATTACCACTGTGTAACATCCTTTTTAGGAATCTCAGATTTATTCAAGGGCCTGATAATTAAATATATGGGTCACTAAATCTACAATTGAAATTCAATTTGATGGAGAACTGGATATTTTAACCACCCATCCTTGTGAAAAGTGGATTGTATTTCATCCAAATTCATTATATTCAAGAAAAAACACTCATGTTTTAGTTGACCATACAATACAGCATGATTTCATGGGGACACATAATGAATTGAAGTACACCCAATGAACTGCTAGGGTGCAAGATGAAACGACCATGACATCATTTGATGTAAGAATGGTGAAATAAACTGTAACCATCTAGTTGATCCTTGAGGAGACCTATAGAATATAAAAGGAGGCCTTATTTGACCCTGAAACCCTCAGCATATTCACCCAAAAGCATACATTAAGTATACAAGTGAAAATTCTCCTCCTAATGTCAGAGTGGTGCTACACATACCAACCTTTCCTATTTAACCCTTCTTGGGATATTGGGCAGATCCCTTATATGTCCTGTTTTAAGACTGCAAATATTCCTTACAAAGTTGTTGCTGTGAGACCATCACCTATTGCTGAATTAAATTTCTCAAGTGCTTGCCAGAGGCTTCTCACCTCCATTTCAAATTCCAATCATAACCCTCTGTTGGTATCACCTCTTCCCAAATTCTCCAGATATCAAACACTGCAAAAAAAACTTGCTCAACTGCCTGCAGTTGACATGCAGCATGCTCCAGCCAAGGCCATCCACACCCCACATGTTTGCATATGTAGATTTTTTGGCACAGTCACTGTGAATTCTGCACAGTGACTGTGCATCAAAGCTTGGTTGAGTCACTTTTGGAGAATGGTTGGGGTAACAGCAGAAGCTTTCTGGGACTTTCTGCATGTCAACTGCAGGCGGTTGAGCAAGTTTTTTTTGCAGTGAAATATATGGTTTTGAATGGGTTTATCTCTTGCCTTATACTCCCAGTGTATTGTTTGGTGTTTCAGGATTGTGGAATGAACCTCTTTTTGTCATATTTATCCATAAAAGGGAGTTGGCATAAAGTAATTTCTGTCTTTAAGGAACTTGATAATCCATGTTGAAAATTAACAATTCAATTTTAAGACATTTAGCAAGGGAGATTAACTTTGGCAGAATTGGAACCAGCAATATTATCTAGAAGCTAAGACACTGTACTTAAAGTTTCTCATTTACCAACTGGGCTACCAAGTCTGTGCCTGATGTTTCAATTTTTGGGAGTATGACTTGATCTATTTTGGATTCATAAACTCTCAGAATTAAGTTTCACACCGGTCAATATGTTTTTAAGACACTGTGGATTAAAATATTCCAACAATTTATTTCCAATATCATCACTATTGGGTAAGGACTCAGTGATTCAGGAATCACCATCAGAAACATCTTTCTGTTTATCTTCATGGTGCATCAAGGAAAGTTTTGTGCTCTTTGACTTATCCTTGGAAGGGAATATGTTTGACTTATGTCATTTCTTACCACATAGATTAAATTTTTCTTCCTTTTCTTTATCCAATTCAGTTTTATTGTCCTTATAGTTATCTTTCTTAGAGATCTTACTCCTGTTTTCTTGTGACATTAACTTTATTTTCTAACTGAGTAGTAGATTCAGACTGTAATACTGTTCTTTATGATAACTATGATGATTAATTGACAATCTTGGTTAGATATTATCCCACAGACACACTGTTTCATCATAGTTTGTATAATAGGAACAAGAAAACAGCTTAATAAAAATAAACTTTGAAGCAAGCAAGAAATGGATGGTTTGATCCTGACCAGTGTAGCCCAGAAGCAATTGTAATTACAGTTAATAAATTGGTTAGCTTGTGTCGTTCAGGATAGCATAAATCCCAGTGAGCTAAATTACATTGGTTGTTAGCTGGGAAAGAGTTACACTACTGATTACTCATAACATTGTTAGCAGAAGAAAATCTACGCTAACTGATAGTGTAGCAAGATTGATTTTCAGCTGACACTAAAAATAAGTTTCAAAAATCCTACTATGCTGAATGTTAGTTTAGCAGAATACAATTAAAACTAATAATTTGCCAAATTGGAAAAAAAAAAAAAATGTTTTTCCCTAATGGCTATTGACCCTGTAGCATAATGGCCCACCATTGGCAGTAAGGATGCCTTGATATTCTGTTATCCTCAAAAAAGGTGGGTATGACCTGTCAATATTGATTTTAATATCTATTTCATGAGCTCCTCATGGATGTTTATCAGAACCAAAAGATTTTCTGTGTTCAAGTAACATTTGATGAAGTTATCAAATTTGATCTTGGGTTAACTCCCAACATAATTTTCTTCATGATAACTGGTTATTGAGAAACTTTCCCATGTCTGAATTTTCAGAAAGTTGGTGAATTTTCAATTTTTACCATTTTTGTGCAAATAATTCTTTCCTTTTTTATCATTTCCAATAGTGAAGTACAGTCAAAAATGTCTAACCACACACCCATTTTTGGGAATAATTTAATCACCTGAAGAAATTATGAGAGCTAAATGATTTTATTTCTGAAACAGAACACCAGAGCTAGACAAAAGGAAGATCAGAAAGAGAAAACAAGAGAAAAGAAATGATGAAAACAATCTGCATACAATGGTTGATTTATAAATACAGGCAGACTAATTTTATAAAGAGACAATTAATACTATAAATAAGGACACCAGACCATTGAAATTTGAGTTTATCAGACAAATCTCTCAATAACTTGCTGCGGAGAATGGATTGTTTTAGGTTTAAATGACAGATGCGTAGAAGTGGCAACATCTATCCTAGTGATTCAGTTTTACAACCTTGTTCCTCCAAGTTGCATTTCCTTTACCATTTGTTATTTTTTTCTTCATTCTCATTCTTCTCATCATTCAATACCAACCTCAACCCTCCCTCTTGACCAAAGGTATGCCTAGTGTTTCTTAGTCATTTTTTCTTGGTTACTCACCTCTCACTCTCAGGTGTGCTTTCTTTTATCAGTAATTAAAGAATGCTCTGTGTTGCTCAGTCATTCAAGAATGCTCTATGTTTTACACAGCGCTCTTTCTGTTCTCAAAGGTTCCTGTTGTGTTTTCATTTCCTTCATAATTTTTTATTGTTTTCTTCATTCTTATTATTCTCATCATTCAATCCTAACCTCAACTCTCCACACTCTTGACCACAGGTGTTCCTGCTCTTCTCAGTCATTCAAGACTTCTCTGTGTTGCTCAAAGTGATCTTTCTGTTCCCGAAGCCTGCTTGACCATTAGAGACTGAGAGGATAACAAGATTAGCTGAGCAAATAGGGAACAAGAGAAAGAAATAGAAAAAAAGAAGAAGAGACATGAGTGAGGTTCATTCCTCACCAAGGTGGACTTGGGAATTATTTGAAAAAGTTTGATTTGAGAGGCTTGATGAGTTTGATTCCAAGTGATTGATTGAAGTGAAGCTTTTTGAGATAAAAGTGAGGATGTGGAGATGTTGATATACAAGCAAGGATGTGAGGAATTCAGATGAGATTGAGTTTAGAAGAGAATGATGGACAATGGCTGGAGACAGTTGTGGAGAGTTTGAATGAATCAATTAAGTTTCATTTAAAGAGGATTTGAGTTTATCATGTGGTTCTTTTATGCAGCTTTTGATTTTCACAGGAAGTTTGTTGAGGTTTCACAAAACTAGAATCTTTGAGTTTCAACAGAAATGCAACAAAAATTGAAGAAAAACTGAACTAGAACATTTTGGCCACAATGTCAGACAAAATGCAAGCTTTCATTGACACTAGAAATGTCCCACCTCAATGGTGGCTTAGTATAATAATTATTTTGCCACTTTTTCATTATCATTCTCTGTGATTCTTTCTCTCTACCCAGGGGTTTTTCTTCTTATTTTTCATGCTGCAATTGATGATTTTCTTTTTGGATTTTTGTTTTATTTTCTTCATTTTATGAAGGATACAAAACACTGTCTTCAATTTATGGTTTGGATGATCACACTGAGAAGCTTATTAGTTTTGCAATGATCATTATTGACTGTTGCATTTCAAAAAGGCCTTTTTTGTACAAATAATAATCATTTATTCTTAGCTCTTGTCAAGGCACTGTGCAGCGGCTTATCATAGAGAATAACCACTTTGTTTTCTGAAGAAGAAGGGGTAGAAATTAAGCTTCAGGCCCCAATCTCTTTTCACAGGATCAGAGGCATCTCACAAGAATGAAAATAGGAGGTTCATGTTTGTAAATCACACTGAATAAGTGCCAAAAACCCAACCTTTTTTTTTTGCTAATTTGTCAGCCTACTCAATAATTTTTTAAAAAATGAGGAGAAATGAAGGCAGGATGCACAAAGGCCAGAGAAGAATGATAATAAAATAAAGTGAAAAAAATAAAATTATTCATGTTTTTTTTATCTATTTATTTTTTCATTTAATTTTATTTTTTGTGGAGAAAATGCATGTGAGCTTGGGAGAGTGTCATTTAGGAGTCACTGGCATCTTGGACAGGTTCAAGTTGAATTTTTTTTTTTTCTTCCGGCACTTGCCTCAATCACATGTGAAAATTAATTAAATTAATTGGTTGGCAGATCTTTATGACATGCCACTACATTGGTTCCATATCCAGCTTCCACAGGAAAAGCCAATGATTTCTGGCAGGTACATTGCATGCCAAAGTGCCATGCCCCCGTTATACTTTCTGGTTCACTCGTCTACCAATGTATACTTATTTTTCTTGGCATGATCATAGTCCACCCACCAGCTGTGTCTTCTGACCTAAACAACATCATGGTCTCCTCATACTTGTCCTTTTGTTAACATTCACAAACCACACACTGCAACTCCAGAGGATGCAGAAGAGATGGAGATCAAAGCAACACTAATATAAAATAAGGCAATAACGTACAGAATCTAAACCCGAAAAAAAAGGAAAAGGAAAAGAACGAGAAGTTTTTGTAAAAACACGAATTTAAAGGTGTAATAAAGCGTATACATAGCGTCTTGGTTGGAAATAGAGGGAGAGGCGGAAGCGGTTTACAAAACAAAAAAAGAGAGAAACAAACACGACGTTGATGGGCACAGTTTAACGGGGAGGAGTGAGGGAAAGGAATGGAGAGATACCAGATGTTCAGGAAATGATAAAACTGGTAGTGGAGAATAGACCTACGAGAGAGGAAAGATGAAAGTCAGTGCGAGTGAAGGTCTTAGGCTGGATAGATGAGGAGGGCATGAGAAAACGATCTAAGGAGACCTACCTAAGATGATTCTTTTTTTTTTTAAAAAAAAACAAGGATGAGTTGGATCAAGGGATTTGGAGATTGAGCCATTCGACAAATTCCAGGAGGACGTCGAGCTGGTGAGCCTCTGCCACCGAGCGAGCGACGGCGAGCCGTCTCTTGAGATGGGCCGACGAGGGCCGGTCGGCTTGAGAGCCGGCATCAGCGGCGAGGAGGTATTCACCCGAGCAGGGGCATCGGAGGCTCATCGTATCTTCCTTGAGCTGGGCGCAGCGCGAGCAGCGCAGGTCCTGGAGCTGGAAGGAGGCCACCTGCGTGTGGAGCTGCTCAATCAGCATGGCCTCGATCCCCAGTCGATCGTATGAGTGTCCACAATGGCCACACAACCATTCTGGGGCCTCGCCCACCCGCCGGCTCGACGCGCTAGCCAGAAGATCCGGGTCCCGTGATAAGTCGAAGCTTCGGACAACACTACAGTGTCTGCAGATCGTGTCAGGGATCTTGAAGGGGATACACGGGTTCTTGAATACCGCCTCATTCGAGAATTCTCGGACCCCAATCAAGTCCAGCAGTACCCGCTTCATGATCCGTACTTCAGCTGTTGCAAGTGTTGCCAGCTCCATCACAAAACATGTCATCTTCACAAACTCCAGCACTGGCTTCTTCATCGCAAGATGCGAGCCTGGCAGTCGAGGGAATTCGAAGGCCTCTCGAAGCTCAGGGTCGGCGGCCGCTTTCTTTTGTCGTTCGATGATTTGGTTGACAATCTTCAAAGTTTGACGAGTAATCTTGGAATTAACCAAAGAGCGCAAAAGCTCGGCCTCGATTTGTTTTCGATCGACTTCCAACTGGATTTGATCGTCGTTGCATGCTTGGATGTGGCATTGATGAAGGTCATGTACAAATAGACAGACAACGCGTAAAAAGTCTTGTTGGAGGGCCGGTGGCAAGAAGTTAACCATATTCCAGTTCATGTCGAGATGTTCAATTGCTTCTGGGTTTTCCGCTTGTTCAGGATTATCACAGGGGATGCCAGCGAAGTTCGTGGAGTCGATCCAGAGCAGCTGTTCCCAAAAACGCACGATTCCCAACTCAAGAAACTTGAACAAATCTCTGCCATTGATAGCTGTTACAATGTACGATGCATAAGCGAAAGCACCAGCCGAGTTGGGCTTGGAAGTCAATAGAAAGATCCGCCCGAAGTCTGCATAAATGATTCTGGTTCCTAGACGCCTGAACTCGGCCAATAATTGAGAAAAGACTTTTTTCATCAAGCCATGAACAAAACGATAAAGCGCAGAATCAAACATGCTTGAAGAGGACGAGCTCAGCCATCTCCAAAAGTGCTTGATTAAACCAAGATAATGATGACCCGTATCTCTTAGACTTTGAGCCATCCAGTCGCGGACCATCGATCGAAACAAAGTAAACGTTTGGACGGGCAGGTCGGAATCTCCTAGGAGAGATGAGGCGACCGTGCCTTTAGAGTATTCGTCCAAGTTATGCGAAGCGTTTTGGAAGCCCAGGGAGCCGCCCATTCCACCTGAGATCTCGTAGACCCAGGAAGACTGCAGTACCGAATTGACGGCGAGACCTCCGATGGTGAGCTCCACAGAGGCGTCCGAGTAGGCTCCCATTACATTGATCTCCGGATTCGACAAAACGTCAAGCACAAGCTCTGCATTCAGATCTTCCTCTTTGCTACCCAGGTCAGGTTTTCGAGACGAGGACCACCAAACCAAATGGTCGGCCTTGACTAGCTTCCTGGCAAACTCGATATCGATCAAACTTCGAGGCGCATCCATCTCAAAGTTACCAACGGGGATGTTAAAGCATTCGGCTTGGATGACTCGTTCGCGAAGAAACGATGATACGCGAAAAAAGTGCTGGATCATCCGCTCAGCAGCAAAGCGTTGCCAGCCAAACGCTTCAAACTTGTTATCGGCTTGACTGGAATGAACCATCACTACCGGAAAGTTGGAAATGGACAGGACCCTTTCTTGATAATAAGCCAAATCTTTCATCGAATTCAGCATCAAGACATACCCGGATCCTGTCTTCTGGCCTTTGAGTAGAGCAAGCTCACGGCTGAATGCCTTCAAGGCCAGGGCCTCCGAGGCAACAGTAGTCACCTCGATCAGCATGTTGGGATCATACTCGAAAACGCCCCGGTCATTCTTCATATGTTGAAGCCGTGAAGTAAATACGGACTTGTAATACTTTTGAACATTCGGGAGTTGTGGGGCAGCAGAGCGATCGGTGATGAAAATCTGGGCTGCAGCGTGTGTGTTGAAAATACCAACTGCATGGCGACTTCCAGATTGGAAATGGTAAGCAAGAACATAGCGAACTGCTTTGCCGTTGTCAAGGTACCGCCGCTGGGAGATTTGATGTTCTAAGCTCATCAAGTCGGATAATTCAAACCCTTTATCTATTCCGTCAACAAGTGAGAGTCGGCTTTGAGAAGACAGAGAACAATTGGCGCCAAGGCGGATCAAGGCGCGCTGGAGCAATGGGAGCTGACGTTCATAGACCCCTTCTACCTCTGGGGAAGTAACCATTTTCTGATAATTAGCAGCATCCTCGATGTAAGACTTCTCGGTAACCGATATTTTGAAGAGGTTCATACGAGCCTGAGATCTTGGAAGGGTTTTAATGACTGGCTCAGCGACGCATGATTCAGGAAAGAAGTCGGGGCCAGGCTCATTCTTGAGATTGACATAGAATTCACGCAAGACGATAATTCGGACAGCTTGAATAACATCGTTGAATAAAACCCAGGCTTGGAATTCTCCAGGTTTCAGCAGGTTAGGTAAGAGCTGGATAAGTTCAAGATGGGAAGAATGGCTGGCCGCTTTGAAGTTTTGAACGTGTAACAGCGACGCGATACTACCCGGTACAAAATTTGAGCCGCTTGTTGCTTTCTTGGCCGTTCGTTGGGCCCGCCAGACGGGCTTCATAGCAGCGATCCAACCTGAATAATTGACATGAATTGACGGCTTGGGAGGTGGTGGAAGTTTTGGCGGCTCCTTGCGAGCCAGGGCATCCGCTTTCTTCTGTTTTGATTCGCGGAGTGCCTCAAGCTCTTCAGCAGACAGAGGAGCTTGTCGCGCAAACATATCGGTGATTTTATGTTGCTTGAAGGTGTCCTCACGTGTCGCTACTCGTCGCGCGAGCCAATCAGGATGATGTATCCTGGGAACCGGATTAGACACTTTCTGCATAGCGGCAGGGATGGTGATCAATTTTTGGATGACAGAACCAAGCCGTTCGGTATAATAACTCCAATCCAAGATGGACCTTAACGAGAAGTCGACTAAGGAGTTGTCTTTCAGCCATCTTCGCAAAAAGTGTTGCTGGACCGCAGGCTCTGCGGAGAAGATAGCAACCGGGACCGCTCGATCGGTCACAGGCGAGCCGTGAGGTTTGGCGGAGATGATAAAACGACAAGATAATCCCTTATCCTTCACCATTTGATTGCCCAGAAATTCGGATAAACGCTTAGCTGTCCTGATGGATGTTGACTTCTGAGCGCCATACTCCGCCAAGGTCTTAGACATGCTCCGGTTTTCAGAGATGAGTTCAATGAGTTCTTCATCATGCATGCTCACAGCCTTGGTAGCTAATACGTCGAGCCATCGATTGGCCACTTGGGCTACAGCATCATAACAAGCCTTCAGGTCATCACCGAGAAGAAATTTCTCAAAAATCGCGGTTTGGAATATCTTAATCAGCTGCAATTCACCTCGCCTCTTGACCTCAAACCCCTTCAGTTCGGCAAGTGAGCCATCGGGGTTGAAAACCGCGTAACGCTTCTTGAGGAGCTTGTCTTCTTCCTTCGAAGATGGTAAAATCATTGCCCTGTAAGGTCCGTCAAGTTCGAAGAAGATGCTGTTTTCGCTTCTAACTTCGTATTTCTTAGTTTCAGGGTTGAGTTGGTGGTAGCTATCGTTCGTGAACCTTTGGTGAACAAGGTGGTTCAAGATAGAACAAGGATATGAGATCGCGTGGGTCTTTCCATTGGCGAGTTTGAAGGTAAAGTTGTCGGGGAAGATCTTAGGTAACATGCACCAGATCCCATCGGTATCCAATTCCAAGGGTCGGCCGACTTCTTCGATGATTTCGCGGGCGGCTTGGATTATCTTCGCTCCGGTCAAACATGTGATCCCCGCCATCTCCATCGAATGCCAACGTGCACCCTTTCTCATGACGTAGCCGTAGAAAGAATTCAGGATACACTTGTGCGCCAGCTGAAGAGAATCATAAATTACGATCATCTTCTTCGCTTCGGCGATTTCACCCACCGAACGCCCCTCTTGTTGAGCTTGGTCGGCCTTTTTTTTCCAAGTCTTATGCAGACCTTTGTAGACATACCTTCTGTCACGAAACGCTCTGACGGTGTCGATATAGAACGGATTCTCTCGTTGACAAATGATTGCCTGTTTTACCTCCAGTTTAGTCTCGTGAGTTTTTTTGTAGACCTTACGAGAATAGTCACCCAAGCGTTTGTGCAGGAGGGTGGTTTGTTCGGCGGGCGCCAAGTCGCCAAACTTGCGGGGCGGTAGGCCAGGCTTCTTGGGTGGAAAGCCTTCGGACTCGAGGGCGTTTCGAATCATCTTGTACTCATCCAGCTTAGCAGGAAAGTATTCCCCCCTCCAAGCCCAATCCATCCGCCGATCACATTTCTTGTTAGGTCGATTAAAATCGCAGGCGGCACACATCCCTTCACTGATGACAGAGTCCGGCTGGAGTCGATTAGACAACATGATGTTAGGATACATGGCGGCAACGTCGAGATGGTAGATTAATGGAAACTCCTGTCGAATGGGCTGGTCGCGCATGGCTTCTAAGGCTTCCTGGACGGCCGCCCTAACCTCATTGTAATTGACAACATCCGCCAACGCATAATTCCCCTCGTCGACTATGCTGAACTTCAACACACTATCCAGCTCGTCGATAAGCTATAAGGACGGTGAAGTAAGTCAGATGAGTAAATCAATGCTCTTGGTGTGATAACGAGGCATAGGGGTCGAAGATCATACATTCTGACATCGGCTAGGTACCAACTTGAAATCTGAAAGTATATCAGAACGAAAGACACCCGCTTCCAAAGCCTCAACATGGCCACCAACGTATGTTTCACTTTCCAGGAGGTGACCATTATACATGGTACCGTGAGGATCAGTGTGGCGGTTTGGCATAATGATGTCACCTTTGAATGCCTCGACCTTTAAATCAAATACAATTGATGAAGACAGTAAGAAAGGGTACATTCAACAATAGGTTAAGGAGCTTACCATAAGAAGAGTTTCGCACAACGTACCAGAGCCTTTCCGCAGGACTTCATCAGGATTCAGAGGAATAATGTTGCACAAGGAGAATATGAAGGGATGGACATATTTCATATAAAGATAATATGTGGCCACAGCATCAGATACGGAGTATTGGGCCAGTGTCTGGGGTTGTTCGACGGCGTATCTGGAGGAATACAGGAAATTGTATAAATAGGTTAAAAAGTGGGGATTGGCTCAAGATTGTGAAATATTAATCACGGTGTCATTAGCTCCGGGTCGAGTTCGATAGGATTGTAGCCCAGTTTGGCGACTGTGACGGCCTTCAGGCCTTGACTTCCCTGAGGAAGGTAAGAGTCTCGCTTGACCCACCTGGAGGCACATAAGCGAGACGTTAGCCAAGTGAAAAGGAGACGATTTTGGACGAGTGATCAAAAGCGCGTACTTGAAACAGTCCATGTGAATGCAAGTCCTGGACCGGAATTCGGATTCTGAGTCTGGGCCGAAGCCGATCTCCTTAAACATGTCGAGACCATGAACGACCGCTCGGGCGTGGACGAATGGAAAATCGAAGCTGTCACCGTTGTAAGTAGCCATAACCGTCGGACGGGCGTCGCGGATGTGATCGAACCATCGTCGAATCAAGCCAACCTGAGGAAACACAAGATATCGCAAAGCAAATTGAAAGTAAGCTCAAATTCAGTTGACTGACAGCCCTTGCATCACGAGGCAAGTCGATTCGGCTGATCAGGAAGGGGTCCTTCCAATGTTTAGCTTGGGTGGTACTCACCTCGTTCTCTTCATTGAAAATCGTAAATTGGCCTTCATACTCTGGCTTGGGTGAATAATCGAAGTCGGCAATATCGTCAGCGACAATTTCTCGGTTAGTGATGAGGAAGCCCTATGTTCAAAAACAAATATAACTAAAATCAATGAGGATTGGGAGGGGGGTTGACGAGAAGAACAGAGATTAGGGGGAGAACCTGTCCGTCGATCATGTAGGAGATCATCATGATCTGGTCTGTGGCTGAGTCTGGGAACTTGAGCGGGGCCTTGGTCGTCTCGATATCGTACGCCATTACCACCGGCTCGGCTCGTTCAACCCGGTCGGTAATGATCTCACACCGCACGTTTTCCTGCTCGATGGAGACGGTATACCAGAGTCCGACACGCAAGTCTAGAGAGATATTGGAATCAAGTCAAAAATCTGGGATCTCCGATTGAGAGGAAAAAGGTAAGGTTTACGCACTTTTATCGATGGCAACCCGGAGATAGTAAGGGATATCGTACTCGCGAATATCGACGATCCATTCTGCGGGAACGGTGGCATTGGGGAGAATAGTATTTGACTTGGAGACGAGACTACGCTGTTTACCTTTCCTTGAGGGGCCGTTGAGGGTGTCCTGGAGGCCATCAAAGTCGTGGGAATCAAAGTCCTCAATATCCATCCCATCAAACTCGTTCCGGCCTGCCTTTACCACCTCGGCATAACTATCCAGTGCATCTAACTTAGCACTATTGCTCGTTGCGACCGCTAGTAGGTCGCGGCGCACCCGCAGCAGCTGATCGACGTTGCGGAAGACCAGCTTGAGAAACCGACGCCGATGCCCTGCTAAATGGTTGGGCTACATCGCGACAGGAGGAGAATGGTGGAATTTACTGAGCTGAGCTGGTTGAATCTTCAAGGAGAGTAAGCAAGCTTCTTACTAATTTCAAATCATCCTTGGTGACCCATTCAACGTTCAACAGTTGACCGTCGTACTTTTTACGGACCCATTCTTCCACCTCGGCCTCTTTGCCGACGCGGCTGGCGATGTAGAAGTAAGGATGATAAACGAGGGTCGATCGGAAGGTGTTGCCATCATCCTGGAGAAAGTACAGATCGACGGCGGCGCTTGGTTGTGAGGGGCCAGATGCCTTGTCGGTCTGTGGTCCTAGTGTCTCTTGGACAAGGGTCTACAGTGGGGTTGTGTTACCACAAAAGAAGGGGATCAAACCGCGCTTAAGGAGATCGCTTACGGGTTGAATGTTGATCAGCCAGCCAACGCGTGGTTGGCCCTGATCGAAGCGTACGAAGCCGAGCGACTCGTCAATCTCCCGGTCCTGTTGGGCGCGGTTCCACTTCTCGAGACTCTCGGTGCCCTCCTTATCCTGCTCAATCTCGAGTACCAATCCGTCGGCGGTGCGATGCACCTTCGCTCCGGAGCCCACGCCGGGATTGAATCCGCCTCGCCCTCGGAATCGGTTGTATGAGCCTCTGCCTCGTGATTTGAATGGAGCCATGGCTTTGTCGGCTGTCTTGACTGTTATTGAGATGGAAGATGGTGCAAATCCTGTGACACGTCCAGCGGCGCACCCGCTAGGGTGCCGGGGGAGTGTCGGGGCTCGGGGCACTCACGCGTCACCTCGCGACTGCACAAATGAAGCGAAGGACACATTCTGCTGCTTCACAAGGAAAGCCGGAATGATACCTGTCAGCTTGCTACTATTCAGAGACAAACTAACATGGCAGCAAATACAAATGTCTTTATGAAAACTCAAGTAAGGAGTAGAAAATCACCAAATACTATTCAATAAAATCTACTCCTAAAACAACCTAGGTTCATCCACTAAACCCGAGAGCAAATATTAACTCCTTCTACTACTTTATCATAGCACGAGTAACAACTTAGCCTTAATTCGAGAAAACAGACCTAAAAAGGTTCACAGGAAATTAGGCGGTGTCACATAGCTATGAAGAGACAAATTTACAAGGTTTCAGAATATTTCTTTATACAATAACTACATACTCTGACAAATTGTCGCTGGCTACTATGTTAGAATAATGAATAAATTACCATAAAAAATCTCAGTATAAAGAAAAATTATCAAAAAGAAACATCCTTTTATTCTTCATCTAATAAGAAAAAAATCACATACAAATATATGTATATATATATACATATGTTTATCTGAAAAGAAAAAGCACATTAAAAAACATATACAAATCTATATATATATGTTTTGTACTTCATTGTCTAGTAGAATATATTTAATTGATAATAAATGACATTGAAAATACAAACAAACTTGTCAAAAAACACCTATGAACCATATCAGACAGGTTGCAACCGTTGTAATACCTGTAGAAGCTAAGGTGAGATGCTTGGAAGCCCAAAAAGGCCAATTGAGTGTGATAACAACCAATTGGGATCTGATACTAAGCCCACATAAATACTACGAAGTTGTTTGACAATAGACAAAGCACTTAGAAACAGCAGAAAGCCATTGGGATCAAAGTCAGAAGGGCTTGCCTGCAACCTGGAAACATGTAACCAAGAATATTACTTTAAGCCACAGCAACACCAGAATGAGCTAGACTACGACCAACCATAAGTAATACAGACCTGTAAATAGCCCAACCAGGTGTAACCATGATCTAAGAGGCTTAGCTTAGACCATAAATGGTGAAACCCTGGCTAGGCAAGCAATACCTGACCCAACCTAACACAACACTTCCAAGCCAGGCTTACCAGGCCAAAGAAAGGGACTTGGACGAACTTGAAATGCCCAAGAAGGTCCACAAAATTAATATATAAGCAGGCCATCCTTGCCCCATAATTAATTCAAAATGAATATATAAGCAGGCCATCCTTGCCCCACAAGTAATTCCCCAGCTTCATACAATTTACACAGAAGTCAACACTATCCACTTCCACCTATTATCAACCAGAAAGGTACTCAATAGTCCTCATTTCTACTCTTCTGAAAATCCCCTGCAAAAACTCTTAACTCCCAAGTCTCCTGCACTCTTAGCAAGACACCTTTGAGAGGGATATAAACCCCTGCTTGCAGGCCCCTCTGAGAATTAATAATAATATATTTTGATCTTATTGTTTTTTGTCCATTTCTTTCTTAAATTAAATATCCTTTGGATATCCCCCATAAAACCCTTTTCATACATCCAGAACTGTCCACAGGAGTCCTCTCCATAAGTTTCTTGACTGTTTTGCTCCTCCTGTAGCTAGAAGGAGTTATCCTTGGCATCAGGCAAGCTGACAAATATAAGTGAATAATATGCTCTTCAAGTGCTCTTCAAGTAAAAAAGACATAAAAAAACTGATCCCATTGGAATGTTACACCATTCCCATAAAAATTGAATCATGAAAGAAGATCCACTAGCCCAAGAGAATCTAAAAAATATCCTGGGAAGAGCAGTAATATAAATATCCATAGATCCTCACAATCAGTAGCTGTGCAACCTGATCTGTCTACACATCCCACAGCTCCATGATCTTCCCAGAGGAGCTTCCATCCAACTGCTCTCCAAAACTCTGATTTAGAATTTAGAGCTCAGAGAAGGTGTATAAGGAGCCACTATGCCCTGCATTCAAGGGAGAGACATTCCAGGCACCAGAACAAAGATTTATCGAAGCACCACTAACATTAATACTAGTGAGTAGTTTTATTGAGTCTATGACGTTTCCCCAGTTCCTCAAAACTTTTCCCTAGCACCACCTTAACACCACTTTATCATTCTGAGCTTTGCTTCAAAGGATTTTCTTCCCCCAATAGGAGTCTTAAAGTGAGAAACTCTCGCAGTTCTTCAGGTTGTTGACCGGTTCCCAGGAGTTTTCTTGTGGGCCAAATCCTTTCCAGCTTACCAGGTACTGTCGCTGTTGCCCACGCATCCTACAGTCTAGAATCTCTTCAACTTCCCATTTGATGTTGTCCTCAATGATGACGGGGTCCGGTGGTTGTGGTTGGCGGCCATCAATTAGGTCCGGATGGCGCTTCCAAAGCAGTGACACGTGGAACACCGGGTGGACACCCCGAAAAGAAGCAGGTAGAGTCAGTTTGTATGCTGAGGAGGAGATCACTTTAGAGATTGGAAAAGGTCCTAGCCAT